>SZWC01005140.1:47987-69613 GCA_023375785.1 Penium margaritaceum
GGGGGGCAGGTGGGGCTGCTGACGAAGATTGTGCAAACGGTACGAAGAGATTGATTTAGCTTCCTGCAAACCCCACAAAAACCTCGCGAAACAAGGTAACAATTGTTTCCCACATTCGGAAGCGTTCTGACGATTCACGAACGCCTCGAAGAACTCGGCTGGGACCAGTCGACGGCCGGCACTATGACCTGCCCGGAGGCTGGCAACACCGACTCCACCTTGTCCCGAGCGCAGGTCTCGCGTCATGCACACCCCGCACCGATCGCAAACCAGTCCCGTCGTCTCCCGTTTTCGGCCCAACAGCGGCGAAGCGCCCGATGTTCTGGTCTTCACTTGTGGCGAAGAGGTGGTTCCACGCCCGGACATTCAGGGTCGGGCGAATCCACGTGGCTCCTCGTCCTCGTGGCATTGGAACAGGAAGGTACTACTGCAGCGAATGTGCTCCCGGAGACACAGCCTCCGGTGTCGCCTTTTCTTGGGCACCTTGTCGTAACATACTAATCGGGGGGAGCTACATCACCACCTATACTAGCGCGGGGGAACACCTGAAACAAAACAGTGCCTCAAATTGGAACCCATCCCACAAACAGTATTTACAATCAAATAATCATATTTCACTATAATCAAATCAAAATTTTCATGTTAAATTTTTCATCCATGAGTATGTTGGATTTTTTTTAATTTTCAATGTCGTCATCATTGATTAATTGCTAATAAAAAAAACAATAATTAATTTCTGAATCAATAAGTGATAAATTTTATAATTTTAAGGAATTTAAAATACCCAAATGCACTTTGATTTCGAGTTTAACTGTTTTATTATTGGTTGAATTTCGTCGAATTTATCGTTTACATCGAATTTCATGGTTGTTTAAATTAATTCCTACACAAGATATTCGAAATCATAGCATCACACACAAAAATTGCTAAGACAAACTCCCGGGGATTCTCCACATCATTGTCTAGTTTGAATTTTTTTCACTCGTGCCGGAAAATGCCAAGGAACCAAAAATAAGGGAGACTTGGAAGAAACAGCCATGTCACGAGAGCGAACAGAAGTGCTGACATCATCTGCCTCGTACGTGTCAGTTCTAATCAGCAAGTCAAGGCGTGGACATCGTCTGCCTCTTCGTGTCAATCGAAAATGTACCGCTAGTTTGGGTCGGAAGTGAGGACGCTACGGCGTTCGTCGAAACGGAAAAATTGTACGGGAGTGTTCGTCGAATTTATAGTTTCCAGTCTGAGTTTACGTTGAATTTAAGGATGTATGGAAATATTGCAAAAGTGTGTTTTCTTCATCGACATAAATTGTAGCGGATTGGACGGAATCCTTGGCCGACTAGGCCAAAACCGCGGTGCTTGAGGGTCTCCGACCCTCAAGCCATCCCGTCCAACCGCCCACAGTCCCAGGTGACCCCGCTCGAGCCACGTGGCTCCTTCGACCGGTCGGCGTGGCACTGCCACGCTACACTCCCCCCCACTAGGAGTGAGAGCCGCCTCGGCATCTCCGGTAATCCCGACGTGGGATTCGAGCCCTGGAGCTCTGATACCAATGTAGCGGATTGGACGGAATCCTTGGCCGACTAGGCCAAAACCGCGGTGCTTGAGGGTCTCCGACCCTCAAGCCATCCCGTCCAACCGCCCACAGTCCCAGGTGACCCCGCTCGAGCCACGTGGCTCCTTCGACCGGTCGGCGTGGCACTGCCACGCTACATAAATCATGCATCAATTCAATATTCGAAATTAAAGTGCAGTAGGGTAACAGTTTCGGTGCCAAGCCAAAGGATGGTTGTTTGTTGGTTTTCGTGCATCTCTCATTGTACTCTGTTGTGACCTCCCGGCTTGTGTACATCAGCGTGCAGATGACTGACGGCGAGACTTGACGCCGTTGGAGTGTCGCTCGGTGGAGCAAACGCGCGCTGAGACCCACTCACCCGTCGCTGGAGCCTCCTCCCTCTGGCGATGCGCTCAGCTCCATCAGCAGGCCTCCTCGGTGGTCGGGCCGCCGGCAGTCACTGCCACTACGGATGCATTCTGCATGCACCTAACACGGTGTCTGACTGTGGCATTGCGTCTGCAGCATCATGCGATGCCTAGGGTCCACGTCTTCTGTTGTATGGCCCTGTTTGGCATCGTTGACTGTCATAGGCACTGCCTGGGTTCGTGCAGCCATAACTTCCTGTAGCTATTTTTCTAGCTGATTCTGACCGCACGACTGCGTTCGCACCGTTGGTATTATGGTATGGTCCAGTTTTCAGGCAAAACGGACGACGCCCAGGTCTTGGGCTGTCGGGCGTCTGGCAGGGCTCACCGAGAAAACCCTGCCTGCCAGAAAATAGGTCTAGCACTATTCTTTGATTGGCTGGTTAGCTGAGTAACAACTTTTACACTAGTGGGGGGGGCCTAGAACTTGGAGGGGTTCCCCATTGTTGCTCATTCTTCAGTGCTAATCAGTTACTTCCAGTTGAGGGGAAATGCTGCCGAATTTTTTTTGGGCAGCACTGACCCCCACACGTGACGCGAGGAGGTGAGCGGCAGGCCGCGTCCAACACCTGTGGGCGACGATGCACGCGACGACGTCACCCAGATGTAGTGACTTGCACCAGCACGCAGCAACAGCAGCTTGCAACAGCAGCAGACGCAGGCAACGTCAGCGAACAGTGGCAACAATAGCCAGCAGCAGCTACGTGAAGCAACAGCAGCAGGCAGAAGCATCAGCTCGCAGCAGCCTGCAGCAGGAGCAGCCCGCAGTAGCAGCTAGCAGCAGCGGCAACGGCAGCAGCAACAGCAGCAACAACAACAAGAGTAGAGCGGTAGCAGCAACATCACTAGCATCAGCAACAGCACCAACTGCAGCAGTAGTCGCAGCAGCAGCAACAGCAACAAATTGTAGCAGTAGTAGTAGCAGCAGCAGCAGCAGGAGCAGTAGCAGCAGCAACAACAGCAGCTGTAGCAGCGGCCCCAACAACCGCCACTGCTGACGTCAGCATCCCGCTGCTGACGTCACTACTGACATCATCAACTAAAAAAAACCCAAAGAAAGGTGCAAGGGAAGGGGGAAGTAAGCCTAAGGGTGCGTAGAACATCCACCGCCCTCAGCAAGGCGCTACTACTGACGTCAGCAACCCCTAAGAGAAAAAAAAATCAAAGAAACAAAGCAAAGGGCATTACACCATGGCTGGTATCTCCACTGGGGAGGGGTCCTCCTCTGTTGGGGGGACCCCCACCCCCCCTTTCTTACAGCGGCTGCAGCAGCAGCAGCAACAGCAGCAGCAGCGGCAGCAATAGCAGCAGCATCGGCAGCAGCAGCAGCAGCAAGAGCAGTAGAGTAGCAGCAACAGCAACAACAAGAGCAGCAGTAGTAGCAAGAGCAACAGGAACAACAGGAGAAGCAGGAGCAGCAGCAACAGCAGAAGCAACAGCAGCAGGGGGAGGAGGAGCAGCGGTGCTAGCAATCCTTTGACGTCGTTGGCGATAACCCTGACCCCCTTGTTACTCTTCAGCAACAGCTCGCCGCCCTGACGCAGCAGCTTGCGGCACTGCAATCGTTAGTTTCCCAGTCTGCCCCTAATGCGCTTCCGTCATTTCCCCCTCCAGGGCGTGCCAGCCCAGTTGATTCTGCTGCCACGCAATACCTAGCGTAGCAGTAGACTCTGCGCCAACAGAAGACAATGACCTCCGTCCTTGGCCCCACTCTGGGTGCCGGCCGCAAGCAAAAGGACTTTGAGACGCCGCCGCCACCTCTTCAGGTTGGCGAGCAGTTCCGAAGTTGGGAGCTCAGCTTCCGCATCTGGGCATAGGGTGAGGGCCTGTGGGCATACTACACCCTGCCATATGATGCCACCCTGGCCGACCACCTGTATGACGCTGGTTGTGCCGTCCGGGCTCTTGTCCCTGTCGCCCCTCCGGCTTCCCGCCTTGCCCTCGATCCCTTCTTAGGCGACTTCACCGCTGGCGCCACCCCAGACCTTGCAGCCGCATGGCACGTTCTCACTCGTCCCCATCGCCTGTCCAGCGACGCTGAGATTAGCCGACTGCTGCGGGAGTTCAACTGCACATGGGGGAGACCGAGACGGTCGCCTCCTACTGGCAGCGGGCGGAGGACATCCTTCGTCGCCTCGGGAAATCTGCCCCACCCCCTTTGGCCGCGCTCCTCACCATCAAGCGCGGCGCCACCGACGGTACTCGGACGTCTTCATCCACTACCCTCACGACATTCTCTCCACCATGGCGGCCCAGGGCACCCTCCTGCCCTGGCCATACGAGCTCTTCCTCCGCATTGAGGAAGCTCGTCTGGAGTCCCGACTCGAGCGTACGGAGGCCGTTGCCTCCCTTTCCGTCGCCTCTGTGGCCGTCGCCTCCCCCGCCGCAGCTACCTCATCATCGTCGGGGAAGAAGAAGCGTCGGCCCAAGAAAGGCAAAGGTCAGCAGCAGCAGCAGCAACAGCCGTCGACCGGGTCCAGCACTAGCAGCTCGGTCTGCCACAACTGTGGCCAGCCCAGGTATGGGTGGTACACGTGCCCTCTACCAACGGATGAGGCGTGTGTCATCGCCACCATGCGTCGCCAGTGCGAGCGCCGTCTTGCCTCTGCCGCCGTGACTGTCACCGGCTTTGACTCCTCCACCTCATCCAGCAGCTCCACCATTCCAGTTTCTTCGCCGGTCGCACCGACACCTCCGCCGCATCCGTTGGCACCGGTGCAGTCCTCTTTCTACCCGGGCTCCGGCGCCATCACCCCGCAGTCCATCTACACTCCCGGGCCATCCTCTCGCGAGCGCCAGCTGGAGCAGTTCATCGCGCTCCAGCCCGGCCTCCCTCGCCCTCCTCCCCAGGGAAGTGTGAGTTGCATCACTTCCTGCTCCCCTGTCCAACCCTGCATGACTCAGACTGAGCTACGGTCATGCCCTGTTTCTTCGTCTGTCTCATCGTCTCTGGTGGTCTCCGCTACCCCCTCCCAGAACGACGTTGCTAAGCTTGACGATTGGCAGTCTCGATTCGTACCTCCCTCCACCACGTCCGCGTCCCTTGCTTGCTTCCATGTGACCGTCAGTGATCTTGCGACCCCGGTCCAGGACCCCGCTAAGACCTGGATCATCGACTCCGAGGCCACGCATCACATGACGGCCTATCGTGAGGCCTTTAGTATGCTTGGTCCTGTAGGCGATGTTTCCGGTGTCCGGACAGGCTCTGGCCAGGTGTTGCCTATCCGTGGTGTTGGCGTCGTTCGTTTCCGTGGTCCCTCCGGTGACGTCTTTCTGACCGATGTCCTCTTCGTCCATGGTCTTGAGCTTAGCCTCCTGTCCGTCACTGCCCTTGACTGCATGAGCATGGATGTTGTCCACTTGCGTGGTGTTGGCACTGTGTCGCTGCGTCTGTCTGGTCGTGTCGTACTGCACGCCACCGCCCGTGGCAACCTGTGGCATGTATCTCGTCTGTTTTCCTCTCCTTTCGTCTCCTCCTCGTCAGCCGCCACAGGCCATGTGTTTGTCACCAGCACGCTTTCTCCTCAGCACACTCGCCTCCTACACCGCCGCCTTTGCCACATCCACTCTGCCGCCGTAGACAACATGCTTTGCACACAGCCGGCCAAGGGCCTTGACCCGGAGACTTTTCCCCTCCCGTGCCCAACTGAGTGCATTGACTGCGCTCAGGGGAAGATGCACCGTTCCACATATCCCTTGTCTTCCTCCCGTGCGTCTGCCCCCCTCGACCTTGTCCATTTGGACGTCATGGGTCCTCTCCCTACCGAGTCTGTAGGCGAGCATGGTCGCTACGTCCTCACCCTCACTAACGACTATTCTCGCTACCGCTGGGTTTTCTGCCTTCGGCAGAAGAGCGATGTCGCCCCCGCCATCCAAGACTGGCTTGTCCTTACGGAGCGCGAGTGTGGCCGCTCTCTCCGTCGCTTCCTATCCGATCGCGGCGGTGAGTACCTGGGTGAAGCCACGACCTTTCTCGCCTCCCGCGGCATTCGCCATGAAACGTCCGCGCCTTACACACCCGCCCAGAACGGTGTCTCCGAACGGTGGAACCGCACTATGGCCGACGCCGTCCGCACCATGCGGGTTGAGTCTGGTCTCTCCGAGGGCTTTTATTTTGACGCCATGGCCTACATGACCTGGGTCTGGAACTGGATCCCCCACGGTCCCCTTCCCCGCCAGTCCACACCATACCAGCATTGGTGCGGTCAGCGAGCTGACCTTCGCCCGGCTCGCGTCTGGGGCTGCGTGGCCATTGTGTGATTGCCCGTCCCGCAGCAGGGCGGCAAGCTTTTCCTCGCGGACGCCCCTGCATCTTCCTCGGTGTCTCTCGTCAGTCGAAGGCCTGTCGCTTCTGGGATCCCTCATGGCACTGCAACGTTGAGTCCCGGGATGCCCTTTTCTTTGAGGACCTGTTTCCTCGCGACCTCATTCGCTCCGGCTTATCCGTGTCTATCCCGTCGCGTGGGGGAGTGGTGAGTCCGTGCTCCGTCCTTCCACTTTCGGATGTCACGTCCTTCGGTCCCTACAGGCCGGCACCCCCAGTCGCGTCCGCTGGTCCCTCCGGGCCGGCACCCCCAGTCGCATCCGCTGGTCCCTCCGGGCCAGCACCTCCAGTCGCGTCCGCTGGTTCCTCCGGGCCGGCACCCCTAGTCGCGTCCGCTGGTCCCTCCGGGCCGGCAACCCTAGTCGCGTCAACTGGTCCCTCCGGACCGGCACCCTCAGTCGAGTCCGCTGGTCCCTCCGGGCCAGCAGCCTCAGTCACGCCCGCTGGTCCCTCCGGGTTAGCAACCCCAGTCGCATCCGCTGGTCCCTCCGGGCCGGCACCCCCAGCCACGTCCGCTGGTCCCTCCGGGCCAGCATCCCCGGTCGCGCCCGCAGGTCCTTCCGGGCCGGCAACCCCAGTCGCATCCGCTTGTCCCTCTGGGCCAGTAGACCCTGTCGCGTCCGCTGGTCCCTCAGGGCCAGCAACCCTGTCTGCCTCCATCAGCCCGATGGACTCAGCACCGTCACCTGCCCTGCCACGCTACACGCGGGGCCTAGGCGGCAGCCTCCGACCTAGACCGTCGGTGAGCGCGCAGACCGTCGCTCCGCGCTCCGTGGCGCCTCGACCCCCCGTGGCTCCACGTGTGTCTTCCGCTCCCACGGTCATGACTGGGGACCCTGGCACCAAGGCCCTCGGCCTGACCACCTCGGCCATCATTGCACACCTCCACCCGGGCTCCGCACTGGGCTACGCCATGCTCCATAATGAGCATGGGTGTGTTGTCGTGGCTGCACTCGTGCGCATCCCACCTGGGGCACGAGGTGCACACGCCCTCTCAGTGTGCTCCACAGCACGCCCGGAGGACCCACACACCCTACGCGAGGCACGAGCCTCTCTTGAGGCCGTACACTGGGACGCTGCGTGCGCCGATGAGCTCGCAGCTATCCGATAGCACCACGTGTATGACCTCGTTGACCTTCCCCCAGGACGGAAGGCCATCGGTGCCAAGTGGGTCTTTCAGCGCAAGTGGAAGCCCGACGGGTCCTTGGACAAGTACAAGGCTCGCCTTACAGCCAAGGGGTTTGCCCACATTCCTGGGGTATATTACGACTAGATCTTTGCCCCAGTTGGCCGGTTCTCCACTAGCCGGGCACTCTTCAGTCTGGTTGCCCAGCATGGGTGGGAGCTGCACCAGATGGATGTGAGCAACGCTTTTCTCCATGATTCACTAGAGGGTGAGGAGCCCTACATGGTGCAGCCCCCAGGCTTTGACGATGGCACTGGGAGAGTCTGGCGACTGCGCAAGGCCCTGTATGGTCTGAAGCAGTCGCCTCGGTGCTGGAACCAAGAGATCAGCAGCACGCTCCTTCGTGGCGGGCTCCACCGCTGACCCCACACTGTTTGTCAGTCCGCGAGGCCAGACTTTCGTCGCTATTCTCGTGTACGTCGACAATCTTCTCATTGCGCCGCCAGACATGGCTGCCATCCAGCGTGTCAAGGATCTGCTGCACGCCGCCTACCAGATGAAGGACCTTGGGTCTGCCAGGGTCTTCCTGGGCATGGAACTCAAGCCTGATTGCTCCCAGGGCGTCCTGCACATCCACCAAGCCGCCTATGTGCAGATGCTGTCCACCCGCTTTGCGGAGGACCTGCCACTCATGCCCAGTGCATCCTCACCCATGTCACCCGATGGCCAGGCAAAGCTGAAGAGTCCTGACCCAGCCGTTGTGGGGGAGCCAGTTGACGTGACCACATACCTGCGAGTCATCGGGTCACTGATGTTCCTGGCGACGGCGATGCGCCCAGACATCGCGTTCGCCGTCAACCTCCTGGCCTAGTTCTCTCAGGAGCCGCGTCACCTCCACTGCAAGGCCGCGATTCGAGTACTGCGCTATGTTGTCTCGACTCCTCGGCGAGGTCTCATGTTCCGCCGTCAGCCTTCTGTTGTCGCGGTGGGCTACACCGATAGTGACTGGGCCGGTAGTCCGGACGGCAAGAGTCGCATAGGCTGGATCTTTCTGATTGGCGGCACCGTTGTGTCCTGGCGCAGTGGCAAGCAGGGATGCATTGCGCGCAGCACTGCTGAGGCTGAGTACGTTGCTCTTGGCTCAGGCGCGTGTGAGAGTGTGTGGTTGCGTCGTCTGTTGTCCGAGCTGTGCCAGTCCGTCGCACCCATCACGTTGCACTCTGACAATGAGAGTGCAAGGGCCATCGCTGAAAATGACGGCGTGCATCACACACGCACAAAGCACATCAATGTTGAGTATCACTATGTGCGTTCATTGTTGCATGACGGCAGCGTCAACATCGTGTGGGTTGAGTCAACACGGCAGTTGGCTAACTTCTTGACCAAGGCACTGAAATGCGACTTGTTCAAGAAGGCTATGAGTTCAGTCGGCATGCGTCCATGAGTGACTCTCTCTGTCCTTGCTTGCGTCTCTGCTTGGCTTGGAGTAGTCTGGTCGTTGACTGTGTCTCTGCCCGCACATGTGCACTACGCGTGTCAGTCATGGGGGAGTGTTGGTTTTCGTGCATCTCTCATTGTACTCTGTTGTGACCTCCCGGCTTGTGTACATCAGCGTGCAGATGACTGACGGCGAGACTTGATGTTGCTGGAGTGTCGCTCGGTGGAGCCGACGCGCGTTGAGACCCACTCACCCGTCGCTGGAGCCTCCTCCCTCTGGCGATGCGCTCAGCTCCATCGGCAGGCCTCCTCGGTGGTCGGGCCGCCGGCAGTCACTGCCACTACGGATGCATTCTGCATGCACCTAGCACGGTGTCTGGCTGTGGCATTACGTCTGCAGCATCATGCGATGCCTAGGGTCCACGTCTTCTGTTGTATGGCCCTGTTTGGCATCGTTGACTGTCATAAGCACTGCCTGGGTTCGTGCAGCCATAACTTCTCGTAGCTGTTTTTCTCGCTGATTCTGACCGCATGACTGCGTTCGCAGCGTCGGTGTTATGGTATGGTCCAGTTTTCAGGCAAAACGGACGACGGCCGGGTCTTGGGCTGTCGAGCGTCTGGCAGGGCTCACTGAGAAAACCCTGCCTGCCAGAAAATAGGTCTAGCACTATTTTCTGATTGGCTGGTTAGCTAAGTAACAACTTTTACACTAGTGGGGGGGGCCTAGAACTTGGAGGGGTTCCCCATTATTGCTCATTCTTCATTGCTAATCAGTTACTTCCAGTTTTCAACTGCTTTCTGTCGCTAACACTGGCGCGCGCACTTCTGAGTAGCAAACCGAGAGCTTCCAGACGTAATCTCTAGAGCAGCAGAGTGAGGGGGCAGCAGACTTAAGGAACGAGCGTGGAAGCCCGCACGCTGCATCAACAACGCATGCTGCCCCAACCTGCTGCCTAGGTTTCTTGCTCTAATCAACAAGTCAACGCGTGGACATCGTCTGCCTCTTCGTGTCAGTCAAAAATGTACGGCTAGTGTGGGTCAGAAGTGAGGACGCTACGGCGTTCGTCGAAACGGAAGAATTGTATGGGACTGTTCGTCGAATTTTTAGTTTCCAGTCTGAGTTTACGTTGAATTTAAGGATGTATGAAAACATTGCAAAAGTGTATTTTTTCATCGAATAAATTATGCATCAATTCAATATTTGAAATCAAAGTGCAGTAGGGTAACAGTTTGGGCGCCAAGCCAAAGGATGGTTGTTCACACCGTTGTTTCCATATCACGTGGGAAAGTGGAGAACATGTAACTAATCAATGCTCATTTGGTTCCATGGGTAAATAAAATGCATCCATGCAGTCGTGGGGAAGGCCTAAAAAGCCCTTCGAAGTCCCCTTTGTACACCAACACAAACCTAGCCGTGTACAAATAGTTTGATCATACACTATGGTATCATACATGCACCACACACAATGTACATTTGATATGCAATCACCCAATGAAATCACATTTCTACCCCTTCCCCCTCACACACCTCAAATCCATGTATGCCAAAGAGGTTTACGTATACCCACTAATCTTGAATTTCAGTTACATGGTTCATGGCTTAGTTTAGATAGTACCACTTGTTGAAGTTCGTTGGCCACTCACATCTCTATGCCATGTTTTCTCCCTCTCAATGGCACACACATGTGCAGATGAAGGGACAATGGCCTCACCTGGGGAGACATCATGCAAACGCACCATGACTGGAGCCTTTGGCGTCATACAACGGCTGATCTACCCAAGAGTGCCCTCTGGCACATGCATGGCCATTTCTTGACTTTCTCTAATTGATGCGGTAGATGTTGAGGCTCGTACATTCTCACAGCCGTGCACTGCATCATGTTTGTTTGCCTCTGCGTGTTCTTGGGGGAGTTGCATGTTATCTAGGTGCTGATCCTTATGGGGCCACCATGCTCGGTTTGACCGTGCATTGGTGAGTAGCCGCCCTTAGTTTAATACCAAGCGGTCGGGCTCGACCCCCGAATGGCAAGACATACCCACCTGAGCATGCTGACTGGTGCCGGTGCGTGCTTACTGGCTTCTAAGACTAGCGTCCCCCCTCTCAACTTCGTTGTCTTGGTGTGACTCAAGTTCTAAGGCAAACACTTTACCGCATCCATGGCATAAGTTGTGCTCCATTGCGATTACCCGCCATGTCACACACATCACATCTAGGAAGCTGTCGGTTGACTTCCGGTAACAGGGCGCAAGGAGCCCGTCCCTATTGCTTGTCATTCCTGGACTCGTGATTCGTCCACGGAAGGATTAGTGCCCTCGTCCAGCCTGCGACATTCTCACCTCCACCGACTCGACCGAGCAGCACCATCATCCGCCACATCTGTGGCAGTCTAGTAACACCAACATAGGATTAGTGCAGCTGTCTACATCGCTCCCTGAGCTCCACCGCGGGAACCATTTCGAGTGATTACACGCGTCTGGGGACCACCACCTCTACCCATGCCGCCACACGTCATCTGCTCGTCCTAGGCGTCCTGCACTTTATAGCGTGGTACCGCCTCTCTCTGGCGGCCCACAACACCACCGCACCAGCGTCTTGTTGTGCGCGATCGTCCTCTCTCGGCCCGGCAACTTAGTGCTGCTCCGCTCTCGAGTAGTACACTACCACTGTTGCCTACCACCATTTTGAGTGGGTTCCTCATTTCATCACACCCTTCTGCTCCATCTCCCTCTGCCGTCTTGCAGCGGCCTGCTCCAATCTTCCCTGGCACCGACGTGCTCGTGCTCCTCTGCTTCAGGGGACCTCACAGCAGCCAAACCTTTCGGCTGCGCTTGTAGCCCCAACGTAAGCCACACTCGATTCGCCGTCGCTCGGCGCTCCCCCAGATGTGGAACTCGACTCTCAACGCACGGTCGCTCGCTAAGCCAATGGTGGGTGTGAGGACCCGAGACTCTTTGATGCGCCCTCCACCACCAATGACGACACTCCACTTTGGTTCTGCATGCTAGACAATTGCTACCGGCGTGAGGAAGTTGCCGAAGTAGCCAAACGTGAAGAAACACATAAACGTGAGTAGAATGACCGTCAGGTGTATACGACGCATGACATGCCGCCGTTGTCGCCTCTCCCCTCAAGCGTGTATCCTCCTCGGGATAATCAGTCATGAAGCCCTGCCTCTACAAACGACCTTGCCCCAAGTCCATCTTCCACAGCAGCAGAATCGGTAGGGCCATCCACGGCACGTGGGGTGCTCGAAACATTCCCCATCCTTCTAGTTGACACAGATTCCATCGGCCTGGCTGGCGCCATTCTCGACGCAGCTGCAGGTGCCGCTGCCACCTTTGCATTCATGGCCTCTCCTTGCAGAGCCCCGACACAGACTGCAATGGGTTGTGCAGCCGAGGCATGCGCACATGCAACAGCGTCCCTCACATTTCTCGTTGCTGCCATTGCTAACTTCACCACACAAGTGACAGCAATAGCCGCTTCTATTGCTACTATAGCATCCTTTGCAGCCGACGTGACGGCCAGCACTGTCAGCTCTATCCACACATCCACTACAACTATATTTTTTACTACTACTGGTAATCCTCGGGAGCTCAAACCTCGCATCACTATCTGGGTCCTCGTTGCGTCAGCATTTACAGCAATGGCAAGAGCCACAGTCACAGGTCTCCTCTACCTCACTTTGGCAGTCGCCGGGTGGGTGACTGTTCTCTTCTCATCAGTGGCCGCTACGGTGTCTCCTCTTTTTGCATTGCTTCCTCGCCACCAGCTCTGTGATCATTTTCCTTCACGTCACTCTGCACTCCATTCCCTTTCTTTCTTTTTCACATTCTCATCTACTCTGCCTACTCCATCTGAGCATGCCAAGACCAGAAGAAACTATAAACTCCTTGTAGACCGCCCTTAGCAAGGCCCAAGCGGCTCGTCTTAAGGTTGAGGATGAACTACACGAGGGGCATCGAGCTCAGCACGAACTAGCCACCATTGTAGCTGCATTGGTCATAGAGCGCCTCCGCACTCTCCCACGCCTTGTTGACGCTCTTCCCGCTCAGGAGACTTTACGTGCTAATTCCTTTGTTCCTCCGAGTGGTGGTGATCCCAAATCCTCCTCTCCTCTCTCCATAATTGCTCTTGCTCCAACCTTTTTTCCTGCTAGGTGGAAGGACTTTGAGACCCCAGCACCACAATTCACATCTAAGCTCACCTTCACCTCCTGGGAGACACGCTTCAGCTTGTGGGCCCAATGAAAACTGTTGTGGGAGAACTACTCCCCTGCTAAGCTGTTGTTTACTCTTCAGTTGGTTGAAGCAACCTGAGCCGAATGAGCCCTCATCAATGCAGGGCCTGAAAGATTTCTTGACGATATCGATACGTACAATGACGACCCCACACGCGGCACACCCGCACTCCCTGTCGGTGCCTATGCCCTCATTTACTACCAGAACACTGTGATTGGACATGCCGCCCAGAGCACTCTGACTGTGCATTTCAACACACTGCAGATGCAGGCAGATGAGACTGCGAACGAGTATTGGGCATGCAGTCTGCGGTTATTGCGCAATCTAGGCAAGACAGCTCAAAGGCCTCTCTCTGCCTGCCTGTCCATTATTGCTAGTCTCATTCCTAAACACTCTTATCTCTACCTCCACGTCTCCCAGGCAGAGCTTGAGCGCCTCGTAACTGCTTCGGTCCCTGAGAAATCTCAACCAAGAATCAGACCATTCTACAATTTCACGGCTTCTCATCTCACCGACTGGTGGAACGACTTGCAGAACAGGCGCATGCATTGTGCAATCCTTGCTGCGGTCACCACCTCCTTATCCTCTTTGCCTGCAACCGCCTCCTCTTCTTCATCCCCCTCCTCTCCTGTCGTAGCCCATCCCACTCAGGCTGCTTCCCGAGGAGCGGGTGGTGGGTCCAGTCGTGGGGGTGGACGTGGTGGTAAGGGTTGTGGGGGTGGCCGCAGTTGCAAGGCTTCCTCAGTCTCCACCACCACCATCGACGTCACCTGCTGGAACTACAGCTCCCTTGTTCACTCTGCACCCAAGTGCCAAGCTCCTCGTGATGGCGCTCGTCTGGCATCCTCCATGCGCGCTCATTTGGCTCGCATAGATATGATCGCCTCCTCGGTCGCGACATTAGTGACTTACACATCTTCCTTGCCTCCCTCCTAAGCCTTTGCACTCACCACCACGCTTGTTCCGCTCTAACCACCACTGCCCCCAGCCAATCCATGGGGCTGGATTCCACCTCCATCTGGACCATCGTACTATGGGCCTCATTCTTCCTACTACTCCGTGCCTCCTAAGGCTAGTGACAATGGTCACTTCTTGATTTCTCCTCCGATTGCTCCTCCGACCGTTCCTTCGACCGTCGTGACGAGGAGCGCACTCTTGAGTGTTACCTGGTGGAGCTCCTTCACCTTCGCTCTCAGGGAGGTGAGAGTGTGAGTGGCCAGTCTCATGTATTTTTCTATAAGTCTGACGCCACCCTCTATGGTACTGCGTCTGGTGGTGTCGAGGGGGCTTTGCCTGATGACTGTGCCTGGGTTGAAGAGTGGTAGTCTCATACGTTCCCCGCTCGTATTGGTTGCACCTCCTCCCTTTCCTCTTGTGGCGCTGTTGCTGTTCATTTTATCCTACGCTCTACTCGTATAACACTGGACTCTGGATGATTGACTCCATGGCCACACATCACATGACCTCTTGTCATTTTTCCTTTGTGTCTCTCAAGCCTATCCGCTCTGTTCGCTCTATGCACACTGGCTTCGATCAACTTCTCCATGTCCAAGGTGTTGGTATAGTTCGCTTTGTCGGCCCTGGTGGTACTGTCTACCTTCCCGACGTGCTGTACATGCCTGATCTTGAAGTCAGTCTGCTCTATGTGACCACCCTTGATGACCAGGGCATGGACTTCTTGTCCAGTCGCGGTACTTCCTCCATTGGTCTGTGCTCGTTCGTCCGCGTAGTTCTTTGCGGAGTACGGTGTGCTGTGATCATCTGTTTTCTGTCCCTCTCACGTTGACATCGTTTTTTGCTACATCTTCCCTTGTCCACGTCGCACCCTCCTTGTCTCAAGCGCAACCTGATCTCTTGCATCGACGGCTCTATCACATTTACACTGCCCCCATCTACCTCCTTCTCCACCTCCAGCCTGCCACCAGCCTTGACCCGACCACTTTTGCACCTCCATGCTCCTCGGCCTACCTTGATATCGCAAGTGGCAATATGCATCGCTCCCCGTTCTCCATCGCTGAGTTCACCACCTCCCATCCTCTTGACCTCGTACATGCTAATGTCATGGGTCCCTTTCCCCCAAGACTTCCTTGACGGCCTAGGTCGCTATGTTTTTTTCTCAAGAGTGACATCACTGATGTCCTGGACTCCTTGCTCCCTCGGGCTGAGCGTGCCTGTCTTCGTCCCTTGCGTGTCTTTTGAAGCGACTGGGTGGATGAGGTTTTTGGTCCCATCTCTCACTTCCTTGAGTTGCGTGGTGTTCGTCTTGAGTCCTCTGCCCCCTACACCCCATAGGGAAAACTGCGTGTCTAAGCGCTGGAATCTTGCTGATGGTGTGGACTCCCTTCTCTCCGCATCTGGTCAGTCTCCCTGGTTTGCTTTTGAAGCCATGCCCTACATGACTTGGGTTTGGAATCGGGTCCCTTATGGTCCTCTTCCTCACACTGTCACTATCTTTGAACGTTGGACAGGCAGACGTGCTCACCTCCGCCTTCCTTGTGTATGGGGGTATCTTGCCTCCATGTAGCTTCCAGCGGACCAACGGAATGGCAAGACGTCTCCCTATGGTTGCTTTTGTGTCTTCCTCCCTGTCTCCCCGTTTTCAAAGGATTGATGTTTCTAGGATTCCTCACGTTGTCATGTCATTGAGTCCGGTGACGCGCTCTTCTTCAAGCACTTGTTTGAGGGTGATGCTCCTCGTTTCCATGGGTCCCTCTCTTTGCCTTCTCAGGGTGGGGGTGGCACTCTTCCCTCTGGGGCTTCTGTTCTCACCTCCATGCATCCCTCGGCACCCCCTACCTTCTCAGAGCTCCTGGGGCCCTCTGTCTCTCCAGGGCCTACATCCTCGGCCTTCCCTGTACCTTTGGATTCCCATACGCCCTTGGATTCCCCTGCCTCCTCTAAGCCCGCACCCTCTGGCTCCCTTGAATCCTCTACTTTGTTTGACTCTTCCTCGGCCTTGGAGCGTGTCACCCTTTCTTCCCCTCCTGCCCTCTCTAAGACCTCTACCACCTCTGCCTCTCCTTCCCATTCTACCTCTGTACACCCATGCTCCACTATGATTTCTCCTCCGCCATCTTCGCGTACCCCATCTGTTCCTGCCGTCTCACCCTACACGTTCGGTGGTCGCATCAGGGCCCTTCATTCTCACTCTCACCAGGTTGTCTTGGGTGACTCTGGCCACCGCGCTCTTGGTCTTGTCACCTCTGCCTTGTCCACGGCTGTCTTTGTGGTGCATCCCAGCACTGCACTTGGCTACTCCCTTATTGAACATGAGTGCCACTTAGCTCTGTTCTCGTCTATATCTGGGTATGTTACCTCGTGTTTTACTGCTGCTGGCCTCTCTCCCTTCCCGCCTAAACCTTTGACTGTGGAGGTAGCTCGCACGGCCACTAATTCCCCCTTATGGGAACAAGCCATGAAAGCTAAACTAGACGCGCTGTCTGAGCACGGCGTGTATGAGCTCGTGGATCTCCCACCAGGCCATAAAGCTGTCATAGCCAAATGGGTATACTGACACAAGATGAACCCTGACAATAATGTTGAGTGGTACAAGGCGTGCCAAACTGCAAAAGGATTCTCATAAATCCCTGGGGGTCGACTTTGACAAGACTTTTGCTCCAGTTGGTCGCCACACAACCGTCAGGGCACTTTTGAGCCTGGTTGCCCAGCAGGACTGGGAGCTAGAGCAAATGGATGTTAACAATGCCTTCCTGCATGGCAGGTTGGACAAGGGAATCAACATGGTGTAGCCACCTGGTTTCTCTGATGGAACAAACCATGTGTGGAGCCTGTGCAAGGCTCTCTATGACCTAAAGCAGTCGCCGCACTACTGGAGCCAAGAAATCACAGCGACACTTGAGAAGGGAGGCTTTCAAAGGAGCAAGGTGGAACCCGTCTTATTTCTCAGTGCTCCTACCAAGCCATTTGTTGCCATCATCGTCGATGTGGATGATCTCCTTATTCCATCTCCTGACGTTGTGTATGTCGCAGCTGCAAAGTCCGTGCTTCAAGCACCATACAAGATGAAGGACTTTGGTCCATCCCGTGTCTTCTTGGGTATGGAACTAGAGCGTGATCGCAGACATCGCACCTTACACGTTCACCAACCTGCGTATCTTCGCAACTTGGGAAAGAGGTTTGGACCGCTCCTTGAACCATCCCCACAATATTCACATCTACGGCCCCTTTTGGTCAGTCACTACTAAATTCCTTGTAAACACCCAAACTGGGGGAGACGGTGGACGTGACTGACTACCTCTGGGTCATTGGCTCCCTCATGTACCTTGCTACCACCACGCATGCTGACGTTGCCTTTGCTGTGAACATTTTGTCTCAATTCTCAAAGAGTCCCCGTAAGTATCATCTTGAGGTTACACTGTAGGTAGTGCGATAAACACTGTCCACACCTCGTGTCAGGTTGTACTTTCGTGCACAACCCTCATTGGTGGTTGACAACTTCACTATTAGTGACTGTGCACATGAATCTGATGCACGCAACAAAACATCGTTCATCTTCAAGGTGGGCGGAGCAACAGTCTCAATGAAATGTGGCAAACAAGGATATGATGCCATAGCACAGCTGAGGCTGAGCATGTCACTCTTGACGTAGGCATGTATGAAGCCGTTTGCCTTTGTCGTTTGCGGCAATAGTTGCATGTTTCCATCCGTTGCATCACGTTGCGCTGTGACAATCAAAGCACAAAGGTCATTGCTGAAAACAGTGGCCTGTATCACTCACGCACTAACCATATCAACATGGAGCATCACTTCGTTTGCGAGTGCATTTCTGCTGGCATTGACCAAGTTGCTTGGGTGGACACACATTCTCAGAGAGTTGACTTTCTCACAATGGCCCTCAACCAAAACGTTCTCAAAGGTGTTGTTCATGCTGTTGGTCTCATCTCTCCCCATGACCCAGGTTGAGTTGCATCATGTGTCTTTCATATGTCTTCTTGCCACGTCCTTACAAGAGCTCCATGTGTGTGGGGTTGTTTGCCTACGAGTCACGGATTGTTGAAGTTTTCTGGCCACTCAAATCTCTATTCCCTCTTGTTTCCCTATCCATGGCACACATGTATGTATTGAATGACAATGGCCTCACCTTGGGAGCTATCATGCAAGCGCACCATGAATGGAGCCTTTGGCGTCATAAAGCGGCTGCTCTATCCAAGAGTGCCCTTTGACACATGCATGGCCATTTCTTGACTTTCTCTCATTGATGCGGTGGATGCTAGGGCTCGTAAATTCTCACTATCGTACCCAACATCATGTTTGTTTTCCTCTGAGTGTTCTTGGGGGAGTTGCATATTATCCGGGTGCTGATCCTTGGGGGGCCACCATACTGGTTTTCAGCGTGCATTGGTGAGTAGCCGCCCTCGATTAACACCGAGCAGTCCGGCTCGACCCCCGGGTGGCAGGACATACCCACTCAAGCATGCTGCTTGGTGCAGGTGGGTGCTTACCGGTTTCTAGGACTCTCGCCCCCCTCTCGACTTATTTTTATTGGTGTGACTCAAGTTCTAAGGCAACACTTTACTGCATCCATGGCATACATTGTGCTCCATTGCGTTTTCCCACCATGTCACAAACATCCTAGTTACAAAGCTGCAGGGTAACCTCATCACTTTTATTGAATTGAATTGAAGGAAAACATAAATCATTGTATCATGTTAAATGTGAATTTAAACTTCCTTGTTTGACATTCATTTTTCCTCTCCCGTCGGGTTCACATCATCCCACTATCCTTCTTCACTTGTCACTAGTAATCGTTACTATGCTTTGCTTCTCAAAATTGTATGTCAACTTTGTTGTTGAGTTCAACTCTCAATATGGTAAAAGTACGCAGCAAGAGCATGATTGAGGAAGCGGACAAGATGCAAGTTGTACGTGAAATCATGATTGACATAGATACGTAGGTACATGAACATCGAATAACCAAGTCATCTTCCTCCTACACACCCTCATCTCCCACCCTGATATGGTCATACATCCAGTTGGCATGCTAGTGGACTTCTAGTTGGAAAACTCAAGTCAATCCTGCACATGTCCATAGCACGACTGGGATTCCATCAAACTTCTCCCATGCATACATGAACCACTTGCAAGACTCCTCCTTCATGATGAACATCCCCAAAGCGAGAATCTCCCTAGGACGTGCCTTATCAGCATCCCACATCACAGTCTCTTCCTTGAGAGTTTCATTGAAAGAAGACATGAGCTCCACATCAGCGGCTTGTGCATTAGGCATATATCTAGTTGGGATGTAACGAAATGCATGTGGGAGCAATTGCTGCACAGTCAGTCACAAGTGCGAGCACCATGCAACAAGCACCAACAACAATCATGATTTGCCCAAACCAAATCAGTATGCGATAAACTTGCGCTAATAGTATGGTTGCACAATCCCACGGATCCATTGCGTTGTTATCCTGCAATTAACCCAACGATGAGGCATGTGGGAGAGCAACAAGCCTGCATCATCGAGCACATGTGCATACATCCCTTTTGACAAGATCTATTTTGACATCCCTGAAAAAATCATCTGCATCAATAGGAAATCAATTGTATAAGAGGACGTCACTGAAAATGTTATGGCGTGTTTAATGATGGAGACCTTGTTCATCCGTTTTGGTGCGTATGATTAACTACGGGCACAAGCTTTACACTAGTGTGATCAACCTTGATCACAAAGCATGGATGGATGCCACTTGATGATACAAGTGTTGTTGCGTGCAGAAGAAAGTGCTCCACCTTCATCTTCCAATCAATTGGTACTTTTGTGCTGTGGTTGTGGAAATACGACATGTCCATTCCATCATGCGCATGACAAACTTCCAATCCAAAATCGACCAAACGCACGGTCACAGAGTTCTAAAAGGTCACCTGGTGCATGCTTGCTGAAGATGCCTCGAATCCCACACCGTATGGTCCTGCTATTCATTGGATTGCCAATTTTTCATAGCTTTTCAGCGGCTTGCTTCAGTGACCACTTTGGGATACATAGGCAACCTACGCTTTCTTCTCATGAATCCCTGAACACCTTTTTGTGATGTTGGAGGGTCGAGATGATGGATTCCTCTTCATGGAAAGTATTGCGGTGTCGAAGTACTGGACCTTGAGCACCTTTGTAACCGATACAAATTTGGATGCGAGCGTGATGAGCACCAGCTTGTCGTTGATGCAATGGTAGTCTGGTATGCGGGAAGCACGCTTCAAATGCTTGACCACAGCATAAACTATCAGATGGGCTTTGAAAGAATGATACATAGATGTGAAGTGTTCAGTACGAAACTGGTCGGCGTACTATACCCTCATGCATTGTTGTCCATTTCTCTGTGTCTCTGGTGAAGTCATTGTCTAGTTGATGGAGAAACTTCCTGGGACCTTCTTAACCGCTTGCCACTTAACTAAGCGTCAGTGCTGAGTCTTTGTGTGATGACAGTTACAAGTCATGCATGAAACGACAAGGGTCTGGGTAGGGACACGTACAAAGTGTCAGGAAGCTCAAATTGAATATGATTGGAGAGAGAGTTGACAACTGAAAAGAACACAACATAAATAACTGTCATGGCGCACGATAAGTGACGCACGCGCAGTGTGAGTTTGTCCAAAACAACTGTTTTGGCCGTAACTCTGCGCACAGGCATGCAAACGCAATATTGTCTGAACCTAGAGATGCAAAATCTTGAGCCGGACGCTACGACTGGTCACACACACAAGTCTGGCATTGATCAGTGGACAGACAATGCAAAAAATGCAAATCAAGATTGAGATCCAGTCCACCGAGAAAAATCTAGCGTTTGCAGAAAAATTGCAAAGGACCCCGGCAAGCACCCGAGATGTCATCGCAGCTGTCTGGCAGCTGCTGGTGCATGGAGCCACCACTCGTCAGTTCTCCGATGCCAGCTACATCCGCATCCGAGATTATGTTGTCGTGCTCTCTAGTACTGCTACTCCACACCACCAGTGCGAGGTATATGGATAATCACCACGGTCAGCGTTCGTGACGTGTGGAAGCCACACAAACCAACATACCTGACACTTTGTATCTGTCAAGTTGTCCATTTCCTGGCTGGTTAATGAGCTGCTCTCTTCCACACTTCCTTCCATGTCGTTGGTATCATCCTTGTTGTCGCTGTCAATGATGGGTGACAGTGACTCCTTTGGCTCTTCAATGGGGAGGGTGCACGGATGCATGCGTATCATGGGAGTTGGATGCTTGCGCTTCTGACTTGGCTTGTCCACAACTTTAGCCTTGCCCTTGTCCTTTATGATTAAGAGTGTATCCGCGGAGGGAGGAGGGTTTGTATGTTCTCCAACTGAAGAGGGTCCATGATTATGAGATGACGATGTGGGAAGCGGTAAGAGTGCATAAGCATGGCTCCAAATGGAGGTTGACCAGCACTCAGACGCAGTCTCCGGTGTGGATGTAACCTGAGTTGAAGGTACCAACGTGTCAAAGGATAGGGTGACGGGTTTCCTTAGGTGACTCACGAATCACCTTCCAGAGGAATT
>SZWC01005140.1:120107-137278 GCA_023375785.1 Penium margaritaceum
ACATGTTGTGTGTTCCTAAACAGAGTCAATGTTGAACGTTCATCCGTAGAGTGAAGGTAGAGTGTTGTAATTCAAGTGCAGGCTGAGAGACTCTGAAGACAATCAAGGTTCGTAGTGTTCTCAGTTGTGAGCCTTCACTATGTCTCAGGTCCAGTGCTGAACCCTAATGATGCTATTGGTCACTACCACGTTGCTTGGTGGTGGAAAAAATGCAGAAGTTTTCTTGTTCTTGCATTCTGACAAAGAGAATGAAATTTCATACATTGGCTGTGTGTGTGTGTGTGTGTGTGTGTGTGTGTGCATGTTTTTTCAACAATCCTCGATGCATGGGAAGTGATGCATGTCACAAAGGGTCTCTTACCAATGCAGTAAATGTGGGTCAGATGGTAAGAATGACACTCAAATGTCGATTACGTAGGAGTACCATGGGGTTTACAAAGCTTGTAATCATGACTGGAAACAGAATTCCAGAACTAGAACTAGAATTCCAGTCTGAAAGTAGAGCTGGAACCGCAGTCTCCATTCCATTCTACAACTATGGTTCCAAACTGGTCCATAAACTGGGTAGCTATGCACAACAGTAGTAGCAGCTCAGTATGTTCTATTAGTACACACCAGCAAAATTGGCAGTGACCTTGTTGCAGTAACTGTGATTGTGAAAGTGATAACCACAGTTGCTCCTGCTATGAGAGTAGCAGCCGAGGCTGCTCTCAAATCATCATCAGCTGCCATTGAAGCGGTTGTATATACCAAAGTTGCAGCAACCATTGCCGGGGCCGCCACAAGGATGCCACAAAACTACAAGGCAACTCTGAAGAAGGACGAACCTACGTCAATAGCAGTAGCTTAAGCATTAAATCAGAGGTAGATTTTACAAAGCACGTGCTTCGTGGAAGCTCCTGCTATATAGCGCAGCATGATTGGACCAGCAGCAAGCTTCAAGTGATTGACGGTCACGTACTACTTGCTCACTTTAAATCATTCAAGAAGGGAGGGGAATGGATAGGTGGCTACTTTTCGTACATAATGGTTACAAGATTGCCTGCTGCTTTGAGATGGGATGAATAAATGAGGGAAGAAGTGAAAGGGTCATGAATTAAACATGGAGGATTGGGCTGATGGAGGCAACGGATAGGAGGTTTTGACTTGTTCTCCCATGGAGTCATTGGACTATACATAGGGTCTAGTATTTGTGATCCCTGTGAAGCTTTCCATGGAATTTCATTTAGAAAAAATGATCCAGCTGGGTACCAGAGTAGAGGAGGCCAGCACCATAATGACATCAGCAAAGGAAAATCTAAGACCTTGTAGATGGCACCACTTGGGAAGGTTCCATTTGGTGTATCCTTTTGGTGTACTTTTGCATGGAAAAAAACATGATTTATCTCGGCTATGACAGGCTGAGTGTGTGGCAGCCACGTAGATTACAGCCATGTTCATGACCTTGTAAAAAGAGGCAACCATGTCAGTTCCAGAGATGGCACACAACCCAAAAATACAAAAACCTTGCAATGTCACCCAAAGATGCTAGATATCATCTAATGCCTATATTGAATCCCAAATGGCCAAAGATAATACTAAACTCAGCAGGAACATGAGGGCCAGAAGATGCCCGGTGGGAAACCACACCCAAAGCAAATTGGAAGCGCTGGGCTTGCAGTTAGAGGAACAGCAGGTTTGTCAGTACTTGAATTATTTCAGAACTATATTCTGAGTGATCACTGGCAGCATATCTTTGTTGGCTTGGATAACGCATGTTTAGCTACAGGTTGTACTCAAGAATCTCAACTATGGTCAGTTAAGGTAGACCTGGCTTTGTTACTGACCTTCCTCTCACAATCTAGGGAGAGGGAACCTGTTTCATTATCCTCGCGTAGGATAAGAGCCATAGAATAAACTCTCAGGGTAAAACACAAGCCACGCCCCATACTCTAGTTCTAGTCACCAAATATCTCCAAGCTCAAATCGGCACACGAACATTACTTGATGTCAGTGCTCATCGCCGCTCCTCATGGAGTCATCGCTCCCTTGCAAGATTGCAATCAAACAATGCAAATTTTTTCTTCCCTTTTCTTCTAATCAAAACCCCCTCATAGGTTTTAGGATTTTCTTTTTTGTACAAGTGGATTATGAGAAAGCAAAAAACCTACATCCTCATTAGGGGATTTGTATTTCAGAAAAAAAGGAGTGACGTACAGATCAGGATCAAGAAAGAGTGTCATTTTCAACATGCTTTTTCCGACACATTAACTGTTATGTTCGGCGGAACATAGGTGGTTCACAAGTGAATCTTGAGGAGTGAACAAAGATATGGGAAAACAGAACACTAGAAGAAATCATCATTAGTAGTACATGTTCTTGGATTTTTTTTTTTGGAACTATTCGGCAAATACATACATACATACATACATACATACATACATACATACATACATACATACATACATACATACATACATACATACATACATACATACATACATACATACATACATACAAGAGAAAAAACAAGAAAGAGCCTTGCTTGGGGTCATGGATGCGTACAATGCCACGTTGTAAGAAGATGTTTTGAGAAAATCCTCTGAAAATTCAGGGGATTTTGTGAATATCGATGCGCATCTTCATAGAAGTCTAGCACCGTTTAGAAGTTGACCAAATAGAATACCACCAAAAAAAATGGTAGTTCTTCCAAAGAATTTGGAACGATTTCTATCATTCTGATTCATCACATCAAGACTTGGGTTTTTCATATGCATTGCAATCATTGCATCCCTTTGCAAACAGTCTTGGAAGGTACAAGTCTTTTTCAACAAGACGCCTATTCATCTTGGCCACCAGATCTGGTCCCTATCTTTAAGCATCAGCCGGGGTTTTTTTTTCAGGTCGGTAATCGATTTCATCTTCAAAGTTATACTAAAGAAGCTCCATATGTTGAGTTTTTTGACGGCTCAAACTTACTCAAGTCTTTAGGTAGGTCATTCTATGGTAATCAATGTAGAAAAAGGTCTTTCAAATTCCAAGTAAAAATGTCACATCTTGGTTGTGTGAATAACTGCGGACATCTCCTTTTTATACACTTCATGATCAGCTCCAGCCCACGTAACTTTTTTGACATGTGTGCAACCAGCTATTCCCCACCACTGTTGTCTTGGAGGAGAAAGGCTCTGATTGCTTGATCGGACACATTGGTGGCAATGATGTAGTCCACTGTGGAATTGGAGAATTGTATGTCGGGCGTCGAGGTCAGGCTACTTCTCAAAGAGATAACTTCTTCCTGTTTGATATCCATCCAACACGACTCAGCCGTTTTGTGAGTAAGATCAGAGAGAGATGCTGACAGCCCAGGATAATCTAAAAAAAAACAGAGGTAGTAACATTAGATCCCTACAAGCACTCGGATCTTCCAAACATTGGTGGACATTGTCCAATCCCATCCTGATCCACCAGTCGCCACTGATGTGGCAGAAAAACTCAATCAAATGGTGACTGAAGTCGCACTTCAGATCATTTAATTAGAATTCCCTTCTTGGTAAGTATTTTAAGACAGTCTATAGGTGACCACCATGCTCATTAGTGCACGGACTTACACCAGTGTGCCATTGAGATATATGGCAGCAGATTTGTCAAGGTAATTTCTAAGAACATTGGTCATTGCCACCAAAAGTTCTAATAGGGAAACTGAAAGTTTTAACATTATGATCGTGGACTCAAAACTCCCATAGCATGGGTAGAATGATGTCTTTGTGATGTGCTTACCAGATAAGCGGATCGGATGGTCGCCACTCTACTATTCGATTTTGGTAAAGATCCTCGCTTCTCAAACATGGTTGAAATTTCACTTGATTACAAGAGAGGGTAGCGGCTCTTAATGGTAATGTCTTTGGACACCATGTATTCCATGTACATTTTCATTCCACTAGTCTCCATTTTTCACAGTGAGTATTTGAGCTGCATATGGTGACACGGATGGCCTGATAAATTCTTGACAGACAATCTTCCATAACATTTTTCAACTTTTTCAGATCTTTGGTTGCTCATGTGATAGGTGTCCTTGGTCAACAATGCATTTTGGTCCAGAACTTGGCCTCAGGTTCATGTTGTGATCAACGTTGCATTTTAGAGAAAAGCTATCAAGCCATTCTACTTGGTAAAACCCCTTAAAACTATTTGGCAATAGGTGCAAGTTCCTTCTGAACAATTGTAATGTTGTTGAGTATTTCCATGCATTTGAGGCAGATAAGGCTGTTGATTTTGTTGCATTTGACCCTGCTACCTCCCTCCTTTTCCGTGGATCTAGGTGGATTAGCCACAACCGAGCTCCGGGTCATAGGCAACTTTTAGCCATG
This sequence comes from Penium margaritaceum, assembly GCA_023375785.1. Classification (NCBI taxonomy): domain Eukaryota; kingdom Viridiplantae; phylum Streptophyta; class Zygnematophyceae; order Desmidiales; family Peniaceae; genus Penium; species Penium margaritaceum. Next base: position 124,454 of record SZWC01005140.1, read on the forward strand.
TCTATTGACATCAGCATTGTGCATCATTTTGTGGCTGCTGTAGCTTATCCCAATGCTTCTTCCCTTGCTGCTTCCCATAACCTTTGTTGCGCCTTGGACCTCTTGATCGAAGACATGCCCTGTTCTTCCCATTCATGTTGATGTAGACTGCACAATTTCTCTTGTCCTCTTCCATATGGTGTCAATTCATAAGATATTTTCCGAGGATGATTTAATTATTGAGTACTAAACAAGTTCTTCAGACCATTACATGTTGCACTCTCCCTATATGCAGACAAAGAGGTTAACCAAGTTGATGAATCTTCAATCGTCTGGTGATGGTTCCTCTTTCAAGTTTCCCAGGTTTGGTCTACAACCTGAGCTTTTTAATCATCTTAATGCTTACAAAACTCTGAAAAGCTCCTCCATTCAGTAGAATCAATACAATTTTGTAACAACCCCTTAGATGCACCCGTAACAATATTGCTGGTTGGTTTTCCTCATGTTCATCTTCAAACTTTGCAATTTCAGTAACAGTTCTCTGAATCATTACGATATGTTCAGATGGATGATCTGTCTCCAGAGAGTGTTCCAACAGGTATGACTTCTCGCAAGTCCAGCATACCAATTGGTCTTGCTATTGAATGGCAGCCATCTCCATCAAGTTGGAGGTACGTGTAGACTGGGAATTCCCTCCTCCACGAAAAGAATAGTGGATTTAGTCCACAAGCCACTCTGTTCTTGCATACGAGAAACATAGTCTGTGCTATTGCTCCAGTTGGTTATTGCGATCATGTGTGGAAGGGCATTCTAGGTACATCATGTTACAATTGCCTATTGGATGTCACATTTAAGCCTTTGTTAAAGTAAAATCACAGTTCATTGAATGTGATTTGCAAGTGATTACCGTTTTACAGCAAAACCATGTGTATTGTGTCATGTTAGAATGTTGACCCAAGTGTTGAAGCTGGTACCATGTGTCAACCTCCTCATTCCATTTCCCAAAGCATAAGATGGTGACATGCGCAAAGTCATTCTAGTACTCCTCTGGAGTCAAAGAATCTTGCCACGTCATATTCATCTGCTCAAATGGTAGAACGTATGCGATAAATGATAAAAGGAAGGTTGCGTTAACCACTAATGGAATCCACTAGATTCTTAGTATTGTTGGATTTCCTTCGGATCGGACCGCCAAGTTTATCTTGTGTCACATGAAAGTGACACCGCAAGGTCAATTTCATTCCAATCGTTATTGACCAAAGCAGTGGTGAAGTGTACCTCCAAACCAGCTCCAATCAAACAAATTTTTCTCTTGAATTTGATGGGTTGAATAGCTTCACAAATATTGGCCAGATTGGGATTCACTTGAGCGTTTCTTTACGTGTGATTGCATTTGTAGCTCCTCCATTGCTAAAGTGTGTTGTTGGAGCAGATGGTTGTAGAGGCTCTCAATTCCTAGCAGTTTCTAGTTTGGTTCATCATTTGTAAAATCCAGTTGAGAGGTAACTCCTCATATCACGCAATGTGTCACCCTGACAGGAAACGATAGAGGCAAGGGGTTTTCTGAGCCTAAGGGTTCCATCACATTAGTTATCATCGGAGTCATCAAAGTTGCATACGAAGCAACTATGATGCATACAATCAAAGGCAGGATACTTTCTACGAAGCATCCTGCCTTTACTAGCTATTTTTCATAGAGAGAGTCGTGGAGTGCTCCCTACTATCCTCCATCACCAAAATCTTTGCCATTTTACCACTTCTTGTCATCAAAGAGTTTGGAAAACAAACCTTGTAGTTTTTTTCCCACTTGATTAGAAACCATGTTACAAAACTTGTTGGGTTTGTGAGACAAACCTCATAGGTTTTTCAGAAGCTTTGTTCAAATCATATGCCAATTTACATTCAAGATTTATGATTTACTAGTGCATGGTAACATGCTTGGCTCCAGGGTGGTATGGTTGATTAGGTTCCTTTTGACAGATGGGAAATCTCCAACACCTCATGCAAACCTTCTGCAAATCCCCTGATCAAACGTTCACAAACCTGTCAAAAGAGGGATTTGTGATTCTTTGATGGAAGTGTTGAAATCATCACCCTGATGGAGCAAGCACGTGACATGGCGTCAACGTATTATTTGTGTCTGAACCATTGAAACTTCACCTCAAAGCATAACTTACCGTGCTTTCCTTCACATTTGTTTGCTTTTGAAAACAAGAAATAGAGCCTTATTACATTCACCCAAAAAAACTTGTTTCAATTTACTTGGGTGGTCTCCCATCCTTGTCTTGGATATCCTTGTCTTGGGTTCTTCATTTTGCCCTCGGTTCAAGTCCAGGTGGTGCCTGTTCATTCAAAAACTCTGAATTCAGTTTGTAGATTTTGAGTGTTCGACTTAGGACCTTGGTAGCCATCCAATTGGGTCAGGCAATCTGACGGCTGATTCCACAGGGTATTTCTATTCTTGATGTGACACAACACCTCTCACGGAGGCTAGTCCATGAAAACATGGAATGAGAGCCCACCGATAGTGTACATCAAAGAGATTAGAACCATGCATGTGACAGAGACTGAGAATGATACTGAGTGCACCAATCAAACTCTCAAACAACTGCTCTAAATGCTTTGCGCACTACGTGGCACTGATTGGACCATCAAGGTGCACACCAACAAGCTTGTATACAACTCCATGACCTTCGCGGTGAGGAATAGGTTTGCACAGTTCAAGAAACATAACAGCAATCAACATCTAGCGGTGAGACTTCCACAGCATCAGGGAATAGACTTTCTAAAATTTCACAAAGTATCAAGGAAAAATACAGTGGGTGGCCGATCGTTATCAAAAGGACAAAAAAATCTATGTTGGTAATCTTTTCCTACTCAGCTAGGTGGATGTTCAGTTGCAAGGACAATTTTATAATAATTCTAAACCTAAGTGGATAAGATATTTAATGACTGAATAAATACGCACAGCAGTTTTCCCACATCCTAAGCACTTTCTACAGGTTAGCATGGATATCCACCAGGTACTCCACATCAGCCAACTCAAACTCTACTAGAAACCTAGTGGACTTCCCTGGAGGAGATGTGCTTCCATCACCACATATCCAAGCAAACAAGGCCACGGAGCATGTAGTCAAAGGCATTCTGGGATACCTCCAAAGAGGAAAGATGGCAAAGTATCTCTTGAATTGGCAAGCCTATGATGCTTCAAGCAGCAATACGGAGCCCTAAAAGAACCCAGGATGCATTTATCAACACATGAAAAGGTGTTTCAACCTTCATCAATCCACATCCCGCAACATGTTGGGAATTTGTGGCTAAAGGGAAGGGGGAAGTGTTACATTGTTCATGGACACAACTCCCTAAACTTTGCACGCCTGTGTTTTGTCCTTGAAATTATGGCTCAATACTTGTTGCCCTCTCTTAGGTTAATCAGCAAAGAGAATCTTAGCCAATCTTCCTCACCTCTAGTGTTGTCCTTGAGAAAGGTTCTGAAAGGATTAACCAATGCAAAGAAATGTTGACAAAACTACCATGATTTGCATCCATCTTTCACTGTATCTCCGTGAACTTCTTCATGGAAGTAGAATTCTACAACGACGTGTTTTGATATTGTCGAAACCCCCCAAATATCTTGGTGGATCTATTTTCAAATTTTTCTCACAGCGCAACATCACATGTGCCACTTAGCTTGAGCATCCAATATCTTATTCATCTCTCATTCTTGTTTATGCCAATCTATACCTGTGCCTGAAGTCTGTGACACTTGTGATGAAAATAGACATGTTGCTCTTTACAACGTATTCAAGTATCCCCATTTCTGAAACATTTTCTTCTCCAATAAGTTTACCTTTAAAGAACTTATGTTATTCTCAGTGTTACACTCTTGCCCCTCAAAAGATACTAATATGATCTGTTTCCATGGTTTTGCATGATTTATTGAGACCATCCATGGTAAAAAAATACCAGTCATGCATGTAAAGAATGCACCTCCTTTTGATTGCTACAAGTAAAGCAAACTTGAAAGAGATACATTATGCTGGTCATCATGGAATGATTTTTCCACCCCAACATGTAGATAAAGCAAACAATCCTCTTCCAACAATAGCACAGTCATGCAAACTTTTTTCTTGTGCATGCAAACCGCATTCAAGCCATACCCTAGATTTCATTTGGGACTTATATTCTCATTTTTGCACAGGCACCTACTGGTCCTAGTGGTAGCCAGGCCAAACATGTTTATGTTCAATGCATGGATATTAAGACATGGAAATCCCATGCAAAAATCCTACGAACCCCAATATCACAGTAAAAAACTCCATCAAGGAGGATTTTGTGATTGTTGAAAAGAAAGCTGATGTTAGCACTCCGATGTAGTATGCATGTGATGTCATGTCAAAGCAAGCATTGTCTTCAGATCGTGTTGAGAGGAAAAAAGGAAGAACTTGGTGATCATTCTTCTGTACTATGGCTGGTCTTCAATAATGTGCACATAAATGGGGGAGGATGGCGAAATCGGCCCCTCCATGAATAACCATGTCCTCGCCACTTGAGCTTGCACTACAAGAAAGCAACACCATTTTTGTTTTGGTCGAGTGGTTTGGGGTCCCAATAACTCCTCAAAATACAAATGAGGACACAATTCAAAATCTGCCCCATGCTTGGGCCCCTTTTCAGTTGCCTGGAGCTCAGTCTTGTACAAACTAGTTATTTGGTTTTTCCCATGTGCTCTTAATGAAATTTTCATGTGCATGTAAGAATCAATCCTAAATGTACTAGCATGTTTCCGGAAATTTTGATCAATGGCTCCCACTTTAACTCTATTTCAAACCAGCTCCTGCCAGAATTTGGTGGTAAGCCCCTATCTCTGTCGCTTGTACTTGAGGAGAAGGCATTATGCAGTCGGATGACATTATTTAGGGATAGCCACACTGTTTCTTGACGGTGACCATTATCTTCATGACATGCATTGTAACATGTTTGATAACCGGTCTCCCACCACAAGTGTTTCATGAAACCTCTTGGATGTGGCTGGAAAACCCATCACAGAATCCATGGAGACATCAAACCATGTAATTTAAGGTAGCGGAAGTGGCTAAAGAAAAACTGGGGCTTTGGTTTGTGCTGACACATAGTGCACATCTGGGAATAGTTTTCCATGTCAGTTTGTATCTTTTCGCACTAGTAGTACTGTGGTAGTCTCTTTAGTGCCTTGTTCTTGCCAAGCTTTCCACTACAACATTTTCATGGTATTCATCCAATAGCATGTAAAAGATCTTGTCACTAGGGGGTAGAAAGACCTAGCAATTCTCTTTTCATCACAAGTATGGCTTGACAAACCATAACTTTGTTTTTTCGTATCCTACAAACTCCTCACAATCCTTCCCTACCAACATTACAAGGCACGGGTCTTGTTCCATGAGTAGTGTGTTGAATCCAACCATTAGATCCGGTCACCAACTCAAACCATCTGCTAGGTTTATTCTTTCAAGATGATACTCGACGTCTCAAATTAAGTTGGAATGTTACTCCATCCATTGATTTTGTAGACGGCTTATATTCGGCTGAGTCTTGAGATGTTTTAGTGCATCATGATTGGAACAATCAATACATCATCAGCATTCTAGATAGCAACACCATGTATTGAACACTTGTATGACTGCCAACATTTATTTCTTGTACATAGTGTACATCAATTCTAGCCGGTATAACCTATCACATGTGCGCGACCAAAATTTCTCCAATGCTTTTGTATTGGAGGAGACACCTCTTGTTGCTTAATTACATGTGTCACTAGCCATGGTGTAGTCCACCGTTTGATCTTCCAACTGTACGGCTTACACTAAACTAAGAGCGTTTCTTAAAAGGTCGAACACTCACTTTTCACTATCTCCCCAAAAGCACTTCCACTTTAGAATAGTCTTATGCATTCTAACGGTAGTAGCTAAAATCCATAACTACTTGGTTGTCCCACACGTTGATCGGTATGAAACAATCAAGGATTTCCTTGACTGTCTTTGTGTCAATCATGATGCAAACCACACCAATGATGTGTTTAAAAATGATCAAATGGAAACCAAAACTACACCTTTAGTCCTTTATGTACAGTTTATCTATTTACATGATCTCAAGGATGTTTTGCACATGTCCACCATGTTCCTTTGGCATCCTCCTGTACACTAGGATTTCATCAAGGTAAACGACAACAAAGCCACCAAGATACAGCCAAAATTGTTGTTCATGGCTGTCATAGATGTTTTTATGACTTCTATGAGTCCAATCAAAACAACCGTGAACTCCATGTGCATGTACCAAGAATGGAACACCGTCTTCTCGATGTCATTAGTATATACACGGATTTGATCACACCCATCTGGTAGGTTGATATTGGTGAAGAGTCTTGTCCCTTGTAGTTGAGAAAAATCATCTACTCCTAAGAGGGGAGTAGTGGCTCTTGATGGTAATGTTTCAACGTCCAGTAATCCATGCATGCCTGTATCTCGAGGGATTTCATTTTAAAGAAATGTAGGATAACATGGATGGCCTTATAAGCCCTGGGCCTGAAAATGGTATTGTTGCATTCTTAGCTTAGTTACTTTGTGGTCGCACATGCAATAGGTTCCCTTGACCGTTGGTCTATTTCCCAGTATAAGGTGTATCTCATGATTGATGTTATGTTACAAAGGTAAGTCTCGTGGAAATTCGTCAATACAACCCCCCTCAAACTCCTTGTTGATTGGTGTAGAATCCTTGATAATCACTATCAAGGCCAAAGAGGCCACTTTTGGTTCTTTTGTCATATCAATCTCGCCATCATCCCCTCATTCCACGTGGAGTAGCCATGCCCAAGCTCCAAATCGTAGGTATTGTTTTGGCAAGTGCAGTGGTATCGGCATTATGTGTTAAGCTGTAGTTGTTGCAATTTGCTCTAGTCCTCCCTTTTTTTGCTTCTTCTTGTAACTTTCATCAGGTTGTGGATCACTCTATGAGGATTAAGTGTAACTTCTTGTGATTAAAAACGAACATAGACCACACTCTTATCTTGGTCCACTTGCGTATTGTGCCAGCATAGGCATTCATGACCAATCACCTTCACAACATACACAGTTGTAACAATGTACATCACCATTGGGAGTTCATAGGAAACTTGAACAAAATGTAGTGGGAGGTCGGGTATGACAAAACTACAACAGGGCATCACAATCTCAAACAAGTTTAAATTGTGAAAGTTTCATAAAACAATGCTTTACAAAATAACTTCTCAAATGTTTTTTGAAGGTGTAGTACATTTGAAGGGAAGAAAGAAACATTAATCGGTAGAAAGCAAGAATATCTTGTTTTTAAACAAAGAAAAGACAATTTCTATTTTAGTATTCTATGCATTACATGATTGAAAGAATATGATGCTGTGAAGCATCGAAAAAGTGTGGTAGGAATGCTTTGTGGAAGTCTGCAAACAATTGGATCTTTGTTAGAGTAAATGTATTTCTATGATTGATTTTTCCTATGAATATCATTTGAAGACGTTGTTCTTGATGGATTGTTCGAATATTGGAAAAGCATGATGCATTATGTGCTTTAAGTCAGAAATGTATTTTTTTCCATGTTTAACTAGACAAACAAATGTGTCAAACATAATCCCTCACGATACTTTATATCCAACCGGAAATGTCAACTATCAAGGTTTTTGGACAAACAAAAACTCAGCCCATTTGTGGTAGGCTTCGCTCGGGCTAACGATGTTGTCGCTGAGGATGCCAAATCTTGACAGATGTACCTACTTGGGTAGCATTTGGATAGAATACTGTGTTAATAGGCCTTTTATCATTTTAACTAATCTTTTAAGTTTTTATTTTGAGTGACCTGCGAAGACTATCAATCGACATATGTCGATCGACACAAACATCCTTAAAAGAAAAGATAGATCATGAATTATAGTTACATATACATATGGCATAAACCTTACTACTAGCTTCCACAAGATAAGTTGTCCTCTGAATCATACTTGTCTCCACTACACTGTTTTCTTTTTCAAGGGGAAGGTGTACCTCCATCGGACAATATGCATTGGGCATTGAGTCCAATGGAAGAAAAACACCTTGCAAAATGCAACTTTTTATGAGATGCATGTACTAGACACAATAAGGGAGATATGGTTAATCATCCCACTTTTGTACACTCAATAACCTATGTTTTCTACTCCTCCATTATTTTCACTTTTTAGAAGTTAACTGGTGTTCATACACTTGTTGCATCCACACATTCTTCATGAACAAATGTATCATTCTCGGGGATGCTTCAAATGCATTTTGTTGAAGTTGAAGCAATTTGCTTGTGCTTATTGCAAAATGTACTTGTTTTACATTGGGTTTGTTTTTTGCTAAAGGGTCATTGGGGTCATATGTGTCATACACAATATTGGCTCAAAAGATAGCTAGGGACACACATGAGTTATTGTAAGTCATAAGGACACGTATCGACTTTGCGAGGACCGTTGCCGTTTTTTGCTCGATGTTGTCCAGCTTCCCAAGTCCATGTGTACCAGAGAAATGTATTGGGGAGTGTATCATGAAGATTTGGAAATAGGTACGCTTGTGTTTTTCATGATCTCCTCACCCCTCGTAAATCATGTCGAGTGTATTGGGGGGTGTATCGTGAAGTGTATTGTTCATCGACATAAAGATATACACAATTTTACAAATACACCAGCGTATTAGAACGACCCTCCACCATATCTACTACTAGTTACACCCCCCAATACAGTATTGACTTCAGGGGAAGGGGGGACGGGTGTGGGAAGGACCCATCCCCCCCAAAGTAAAAGTGAATACGGTCAGTGTACCGGTAAGTGTTTTTGGTAGATATGGCAAGAAATAGACATATGCATTCTTTGTGAAGATAGATATTAGCGATTGAGGACACCGATCAAAGTGAACCGACGGTTTTTGGAATAACAAACCAGGAATGTACAAGAAAACTGCACAATGAGCGAGTTGCCATCAACATAACAGCACCCCAATTTGATTTATGACCCCCCCCCCCAAAACACCTCAACTGTCTTGGGGGAGTGTATTTGGTTGTGTATTGTAAGCCCGCTAAGGATTATGCACAAGTGCATTGATACACTAGTGTGTTAACTCGACCAAACTTCACATAGACCGCCTTAGTACACTTTGGCTTCTTTGGGGGGGGGGGAGACGACCCCCCCCTCCCCTCCCCGAGTAAAAACTTTATCTGGTGAGTGTATCGAAAAGTGTAGCTGGTAGAGAAAAAAAAGATACACTTATGTATACTCACTAAAGTTAAATAAAGCTTACTTGCATTGTTGATTGAAAACATCGGATGGTTCACAATGGATGAAATACTAGAAAAACATTCTCTAAAGCCATCATGCAAACTGTTAGATTTTTGCATGACTACAACAAAGGCTTAGTAGGCCTTGCTATCGTGCTAGGACCTTGACGTGCTCAGCTGGACTTGTACAAAGAAAAAAAAAACACAAACCAGAAGGAATAATCTGTTTGTCTCTTTTTTTTGGAAATCTGACTGTGTTATGAAAACAAGAATACAAATACAGAGATGCTAAGTACAAACATCATAGCAGCTTATGTACAGCTACGTGCCCTGACTCTGTTCCTGGCCCAAGTTGGGCACAATGCCTTGCCAAGCTCCTAGCCTTGTGGCAAGTGTCTTGGCGTGTCTTGCAGGTTGACAAGCCTTCAAGAAGTCAGGATGCCTCCTAGCCAAGCTGGCAGAACTGCCAGGCTCACTGGGCAGATGGAGGAGAACTCCAATAGTATCTGGATTTGAGCACCTGGTCAGAAGGCTGACTTGAAGGGGTGGTGATGGTAGTTGTTGCTGAGGTAGTTTGGAGTGATGAGTTATTGTACTGGCAGCTACTGGCCTCCTTCTATACTACTGCTCTGGCTTGTACTGTAGGTGGCGGTCCCAACGGTCCCAATTGTAGTGGTCCCAATGGTCCCCGCTGCTGCATCATTGGTAGTGGTCTAGCCGGTCCCAGATGCAAATGCACTAAGGAACCTTCCAACGTTGGAGGCCTTGCCAATGACACAGACATTATTGTACGAGGTTATGGAGGTGCTAGGCCACCTCGTTGTTGCCTGTACAGTGTTGGATAGCAGCATTGTATGGCTGCTTTCCCTATACTGCCTCGTGTGAGGCAGTTTGTCAAGTTGTCCAACGTTGGACAGCACCCTCCGCTAGGTGGCCGGGGTTTTTCATCCACTATGCTGGACCAACTGGACATGTCTGGGTCGTGAACATGACCACTTGGACTAGAAACCAGATATTCTTTGGCCTTTAAAATGGAAAAATCCACTTCAGAATTTTCTCGGTAAACCACAAAACAAATTCGTAACTTGCTGCAGAAGGCTTCGAATCAGAATCTGACTTCGCAAGGTTGAATCATAAACCAAGCACAGTTATCACTGTACTCCAACACAAACAAACCAACCAATCCCCGATCGGAGGTCCTTCCTCCCCTCCCAAACCTCTCATGTGTATTGGGGGAGTGTATCAGGGAGTGTATTGCAAGCTTGCTAAAACATGTACACTTGTGTATTTATACACTTGTGTGTTTGTGCACTTGTGTTTTCATGCGGCCCCCCACATGATACACTACCCAATACACCCCCACAATACACTCTGACCTCGGGGGGGGGGGGGGGGGGGGGGGGGAACCTCTCATCTAGGGTAAGGTTTATTTGGTTGCAAGTTCCAATAGAGCATAATCTTGAAATTCGACCAATGGACCTTCCGGAAACTGTTAGATGAATCTGATCGAGGATCATGATCACTAAGAATCATGTGGATACAAAAAAGGATGTGTGATGTTACTGCTGTCTTTAGAGATACAAACCGACACAACAATCAGATTCAGAGTTCCATATTGAAAGTAGCGCTTGTCGCCTTCCCTCCCCCCCCTCCCCCCCCCCCCCCACAAGCTCCCATAATGTATTGGGTGAGTGCATCGGGGGGTGTATCGTGCAAACTAAAAAAAATGTACACAAGTCCATGGAAACATAAGTGTATGGAATCAGCGAAACTCCAGATACACTCCCCAGTTCAACTTTGCTATTCATCTTGACCTCGTGGAGGGAGGGAGGGAAGGGGGCATGTGGGGAACGCTCAAGAGATGAAAAAAAAAGGCGAGGCAAACTTTCATGTGAGCGTCGATGACAAGTAAAACATTTTCAATATCGAGTGCAATTCAACGTTATTGACAGAAATACAAACACAATATGAATTTTGAAAAAGAACACAGTAGGTGATAATGTGAATTCATCTACATTAAACTTATTTTCCACAATGACTATAGAATGTATGATTTAAAAATGTTGTCAGGTCATGTATTTCTTACAATATTTCAATGAAAGTCTTGTGGTCATGTACACAAAACTAATAGTGAACATGATTCCAACTGTAAAATTATAGGAAACATTGGTAATGGTCTAGGATAGTTTCCTAGAAGGGTTGGTCTGAGGATGAGTGTGCACCCTGTAGGGTCCCTAGCAGGGGCTGGTTCACACCACCAACTGTTTTAAGAGAGTCTGAAACTGTGGAGGCAACTGGTTCCAAGGATGGAAGAAAACTAGTCAGAGAGTGTGGCAATAGTTTTCGCCTCAATTGACTGGGGATGAACCCTTGATGAGGACTAAAAAGTAGTGGAATTTAATAGCCACTGAACTAAGCTTTCTAGAACACCAAAGCATGCCATATTTGAAGCTTCCTAGAAGATTCTATGGCTTCTAGGCTGTCTCCTTTCTTACCTAGGAAGGCATACCTTCCCTCCTCTAGAAGCTTCTGCCCCTTCCTAGATTCCTCAGCTTGCTTCTAGTAGGAGGGAAGGTGTCCAGAAGACCAAGATACCTCTAGATGCCTTGTAGGACAAGTCACCTCTTCTAGAAGGTGTGCCATCTTCCTGGATCATCACCTAGCCTTCTAGAAACTCAAGGAGGAACTCTAAAGGTTGAGCTAGCTTCCTGGCATCTGTTTTCTTCCTCCCTTGAGGCAGGGGAGAATTTCATCTTGTGGGACTTGAACCCGGGCCCCTGCATCTAGAGGTGGACACCATTAACGACTAAGCCACTTGGTCTTGTCTTTTTGGTGTTCCATTTTGGAGTCACTGCTGCCATGGTGAGGAGCATTACTCCAACATTTACAATGCTGAACACACTTGGTCAAGTTTGTAGATTTGGGATGATTGGGCATGAATGCAATGAAGGGCCATCTATTGGAAGTGGACGGAAAAAGAACCAAAGAAATAGAATTCAAGGAATCACAATGTGGTCTTGTATACGCACTCGAAACTATAAGCGTAATTGACTCATACATGCCCAATGGTGGGGAAATCACGCACTCTCTTTCTAGTGTAATCCACTTGTGCATCCCAACACTATACACTCACACCATGCACTCTACAAGGAGTGTACAAAAAAGTGTGATGGCACGTTTCTCTTTTACTCTCTTTTTCCCTCTCAAACCATATGTATCTCCCTTTGTTTCTCCACACATCTCTCTCCCTCTTCATCTTTCTCCACCTATTTATACCTCTCTTCCTGTGTTATTTGTTTCTCTCTCTCTATCTCATTTTATCTTCATCCTTTCCATTGCCCATCTCTCCCTTTTCTTACCTCTCCCTCCTTATCTCCCACTCTCAATCTCTCCGTCCCTCTCTCTCTCTCTCTCTCACTCTCTCTCTCTCTCTCCCTCTCTCCCTCTCTCTCTCTCCCTCTCTCTCTCTCTCTCTTTCTCTCTCTCTCTCTCTCTCTCTCTCTCTCCCTCTCTCTCTCTCCCTCTCTCTCTCTCTCTCTCTCTCTCTCTCTT
>SZWC01005140.1:137414-154243 GCA_023375785.1 Penium margaritaceum
TCTCTCTCTCTCTCTCTCTCTCTCTCTCTCTCCCTCTCTCTCTCTCTCTCTCTCTCTCTCTCTCTCTCTCTCTTGCTCTCTCTCTATATGTATATGTATATGTATTCTTCCATTGATCTCTCTTTTTTGCTACCCCTTGCGTCCCAACATAGTATTATATACCTTTTTGTGTTCTCAACACATGTTTGTTCATAGATGTTTTGGTTTGTTCTTTGTTTCAAGAAAAAAACACAACTTTAGTAGATGACCTAGACTAGTCTACTAAAGTATTGTTTGCGATACGTTTGTATCAATGTTTCTAATTCTTTAAATCCCTTTCAGTCATTTTAGTTACATGTCCAAGAACAAGTCAGCATTCGCCCACGGGCATTAAGCAAACCTTAAGCACCATCAGATTGAGTGGCCGACAGGTCGTTGTCCTGCGTCGTAGAATGACGGCCATCAGTAGCTACCGGCAAAAGGCTTGATAAGTCGTTGTCTGGCTTACCCGTTTGCCTACAAAAGTCTGAGGAAGGAATCGTCCCGATGCTAAGACCCCTTAACGTGTGTTATATTGTACATGGGTCAGTGCGGTCCATTTGTGTGATGAAGTGCACTTTTCACTCACTCAATGTGAAATCATGTACAGTTTTTTTGTGTACATGTTTGCAATGTTGTTTATCAGTATAGGTTCTTAGGTTTGCGGTCATTACCACCTCACATGTTGAGCAAAATGTTCACAGCTTTCATCTTTCAACTAGAACAAAAAACATGTAGTCTTCAAGGACGTGTTCTCTTAGAAACCGCATATTTTATGTACATCTATTTTCAAGAATATGATTCAACAGTTTGGTGACATCCAAACTGTTGATTTCGTCAACAAATCGTTGTAATTCCGAAATTCTACATTGAAAGACAAATTCATCCATCTGTTGAGGACAAGTGAATGGTGGGTTTGGATTCACTTTGATTCAAGCATTGAATCAACATTCATTGCTACTTTGTTTCCTTCCATTCAAGAACACTCACAAATGAAAGAGTATTTCAGTCTTTTGCTTTCTGTAGTTTATCGTCCAGAGAATCTTTGGTGTTTGCATCCACTAAAAGGGACCTTAAAATTCATATTCTGGGTCGATTCTCAAACCTTGTAGCAATTAGGTTTGTGGTATTTGGAAGTCAAAATCAGGTTGCCAACATTGATGTTTTTCTCTTTGAAATACAATATTTTTCCTTGTGATGCAGCAATCTTGGAATAAGGCTATCTCACACTGAGTGTGTGATAAGTGCACTTTCACGCTCATTTCGAGCGCAATTGCCATATGCACTTCCTCCAAACACTAGGGCCATCTTTGGACAATCTTACAAAGACTGAAGGAAGGAGTTAGACGCTTATCTGCCGGCTATGAAAAACATGTCTTGGAACTATGATGTGACAGTCGTCGACAATTAGGCGACCGTAAAAAAGTGTGAAAAGTTACTCTGAGCAATTGGCTGAAGGTCTCAAAGAGACAAACCAGATAGTAGAAAAAGGTAACGAGTTCCATAACTTAGAATTGATTTCTACTACAAAATTACTAGAAAAAGGAACATATGGACTCATCTATGTTTGAAGGATGAACATAACTGGAAAGGGCTAAAAAGCACACCTAGAATATACTTCACGCTTCTCATGTTCTGTTTAGTACAATTTTAGATGTTATTGAATTTGCATAAAATGTGAATGTTTCAACCACGCAAGCATTGACCAGAAAAGAACATACTTTCATAAGAAACAAAGAGATAAACTTCCAACTCTTGAGAGTCTTCCTAAGAAAACATTCATGGGCCACATAAAATGAAATGCAAGATTTCATTACACACATGAGATAAACTAACACATTAATTGTGCTCTTAGTGTACGTTTGTATGGTGACTGAGCGCACTTGCCACGTACACTGATCCCACGTACTAGGCCCTTCCTAAAAAAAGATTGATTCGGACACACCCAGTTTCATTTACACACAAGACAAATTAGCACACTGAGTGCGCTCTCAGTGTACTTGTATATGATGAGTGAGCGCACTTTCCACATGCACTAGCCCCACACACTGGGTCCTTCCTCAGAAGAGCATTGTCTTGCTACAAAGGACAAAAAGATAAGGTGTGCATAGACACATGAGACAGTTTAGCACACTTAGTGCATTCTTAGTGTACTTTTATGTGGTGACAAAGCGCACTCGGCACATACACTAGCCCCACGCACTAAGGTCTTTCCTAAGAAGATAATAACTTGGTCATTTAGGACAAAATGCAAAATGTGCTTGGAAACATGAGACAGATTAGCGCATTAAGTGCACTCTTAGTGTACTTTCATATGGTAAGGGAGCGCACTTGCCACATACATTAACCCCACGCACTGGGGTCCTTAACAAGAGATTTTCTTTTCCATCTAATACAAAACATACAAGTGTGCTTGGACACATGGATGAACAAAGACACTGAGCGTGCTCTTGGTGTACTTTTATATGGTGAGGTTGTACACTTGCCATTTACACTTGTCCCATGCACTAGGGTCCTTTGTAATAAGAGAATTGTTTGGCCACATAAGACAAAATCACACTCTTCTCATACAAAATCAAAGAAGTGTAGTTATGGGCATGAGGATTTCCCTGGATGCGTAGCACCTGCTCTGCCACCCATGATCGCGGACAGGGACCACGAGTACGAAGTTGAGGAAATCCTTGATCACCGACGCAAGGAGGGAAAGAACAATGTTTGATCAAGTGGAAGAACTCTGATGCAACACACAACCGCTGGGTGTTGGACAGCCAACTCTCAGACGCCGATTTTCTCATCGACGGCTACAAAGCTCGACTGAGGCTGTGTAATAGAAACGCGTAGGGACATCGCAGCTAGAGGGGGGGGGGTGGTTACACCGATGGCATACACAGGGCCCGAACCCACAAGCGGCCTAATGTCTGTTTCACGACCCCCAACCTATGTTGCGTCTTTGCCGCGACCACTTTTTTCACGCTTGGAGGGAATTCCCCGAAACACCCCGGAATCCTTGCGCAATGATGACCACTTTTCAGGTCACTTCCAAAACTTGTCAGAACATGTTATCGACGACTCTTGATGTTTTGAGATTGCTGACAAAATTCTTTTAAGAAACTTTTTCAAACCTTGCAAACCCTTGATTCGGTCTTGAATCCCCCTATTAAATCAATGAGGGACTTCTCGAACCAACAATTGACGACACGACGTCACGTCAGCAGAGAACCAAGAATCCAAACGGCTCAATTGGGGCTCATTTCCTTGAACTTGCCATTTGTGTATACATCATCAAGATTTGACACTAACAATAACAAAGTATGATTTCTACTTCTCAAGAAAAACCAACTAACCCCATTCTTGTGAAAAATAATAAGTGTTTTCAACTCTAAACTGCCTCACTCCCGACTAACGTACCACTTGGTATCTAAGCGCATCGTCCCGATTGGTGCACAAGGCTAATTTTGTCATCAAATCAAGACTTGCAGGTGTCTTCAAGCGCATCTCCACCCACAAGACGTTTGCACACCTCGCGACAAAGTTGGCGCACGTAGCGAGCGCACCCGACAATAGCAGCGTTAACTGACAAAGACACTGGCAATGGTTGAAGGAACCCCACGAAGGACCTTCACCCTTGAGGGGGATGAGTGCATGACGGCGAGCACCTTGACTAGCGCGCCCAATTCGGAGTCTGGCATGCTTGACATGCCAATTCCACCTACACCTACGACCAATACAACTCCATTGATAGCACGAGACAAGATTGCGGAGCTGACTAGCCGACTTGCATAGATGGAAACGTTTCAAAAAACACTCTTCGAACAATTGCAACAACACAGCGCCAAAATCCATGACTTGAAAGCACGAGAGACAATGCTCGCTGATCTACTCCACATCGGCGGGTCCTCCATTCGTCGAGGGCTTCCTAAGTCATTCGATCCACCAAATCCAAGGGACCGACGACCATGATCTTCTTGATGAGTTTGGAGGTATACTTCACTACTGATGGGGCTTCCTCTTACGAACAAAAGATGAACCTTGTTTCCTTGCTTTTGCGAAGCACGTCTTTGAGTTTGTGGGCCAATCTCGTGGTCATCCAACGATAGCAATTTGCCGAAGGCATTGATCCAACGGCTACCTTATCGTCGACACCAGGCGTACTATCTCTTGAGCTGGCTCACTCGATTTGGAAGCTATCAATAACACCCCCATCCAATTAGCGGGACTTCACCCAAGCTCTCGTCGCTTGCTTTGGCAAGCTGAATGAGAAAACAGAGGTTCGTTACTAGCTGCAACAACTGAAACAGTTTTCCAACGTGTCGGAGTACACGTGACGTTTTGGCAAAATCATCACCGGTAGGACCCTTGCGGAGGATGAACTTTGTTTCTCTACAATAACAGCCTCAAAAGATATTCGCAGAGCACTTGCAATTCATGACATCACCAACAATTCTCCACAGACCATCGTAGCCGTTGAACGCATTGACTCCGTGGATTTAAACTCAAAGTCTTATGAATCCTACGGCTAGAGCCCGAAACATCAACCGTAGTAGACAAGTGGGCATCGGTCGCATAACTCGGAGAACTTGACCCTGATGGAAGTCACTTGGTTGAGAAAAAAAGAGATCAACGGACCTACTATAACTGCAAAAAGATGAGGCACATCGCAAGGAACTGCCCTAGGCAAAACCAGAATTCTTGCCTACGTGCAATAAGCGACAACATGGTACCTGAAACTCACACGACAAAAGCAGCAGTAACCGCAAAGACGCAACGACCATCTACTACGCCAATCTATCTTGATGTGGTAAAAATGTATCCAAAGAGAAGAGCCTTGGCGTGCTTGGCCCACGTTGATTTGAGGAGCACAAGCAATAAATGCCGCAGTTAACGCACCAGCCTCATCAGTCTCATCGGCGTCAAAGTTTGCAAGCGTTCCCGAAGAGTTTGCCCTACTTGTGAAAGGATTGGAAGGGGTATTCCTGGACGAGGTACCAATCAAACTCCCTCTTAAATGCAACATCGACCACCAAATTGAACTCAAACCTAGTAGCAGACCAGCCTTCAAGGGGACCTACCGGATCAGTAATCACCAAATCACAAAGCTCAAGCGACAGCTGGAAGACATGCTGACTTAGGGGTTCATTCGACCGTCCGTCTCTTCGCACGACATACTAGTAATCTTTGTTAAAAAGAAAATGAGAAAAATCCAGATGTGCGTGGATTACTATGCGTTGAACGACATCACGATCAAGAAATGCTACCCTCTACCTTGTACAGACGAGCTTTTTGACCAACTGCGTGGAGCAAAACATTTGAGCAAAATTGACATTCAGAGCAACTACCACCAATTTTGCATCAGAGACAAGGATGTCGCAAAAACTCCCTTCTACACATGTTACAGGCACTGTAAATTCACGGTTATGCCATTTGTACTCACAAACTCCTTCGCAACATTCATGGCAGTGAGGAACAACATTTTTTCCCCATACCTCGATGATTTTGTCATTGAACACCTCGATGACATCCTCGTGTATAGTCGAACCCCACAAGATCATCGATGACATCTCAAAAAAGTACTCAAGATCCTTCAGCAGGAGAATTTCTACGGGAAGCTTTCAAAATATGACTTTTTTCCGCGATCAATCAAGTTTCTCGGTCACATCAGCGGCAGTGGACGAATGTCCATGGACCTGAAAAAGATATCCGCGGTGGCAGACTGGCCAACTCCAACAAATGTACGCAACGCACAAGTTTTTCTTTGATTTTTCAACTATTATCAAAGGTTTGTGAACGATTATGCCAAAGTGTCAACGCCTCTTTCTGACCTCACCTGCAAGAATTGTGAGTGGATTTGGGGAGATAGTGAAGAAGAAGCTTTTAAGTTTTTAAGTAAAGCTCTCACCTCGATGCCAACTCTTTGATTGGCAGATCCGACGGCCAACTACGTCATTGCCATGGATGCCTTCGATTGTGCAATCGGGGACGTACTCCTTTAGAACAATGGTGGAGGAGAACAACCCATTGCATACATGTTGCAAAAGCTTCACGTAACAGAGCTCAACTATGTCGTCCACGAGAAATGCTCGCGGTTATCCATGCCTTCAAAACTTGGCATTGTTATCTCGAGTGCCGCAAGTGTGTGGTTCAAACAGATCACCACGCCTTGAAGTATCTAGAAATGCAGCCAAACCTAAGCCAAAGACAAAATTGATGGATGGAATTCCTTGAGTCCAGTTTTTACTACGAAATCAAGTATCGGCCCGAGAAGACAAGTCTAACGGTCGTGCTAGGCCGCCAGACCAATCTCGTGGAGTTCAATGCAGTACAGGTTCAAATAGACCCGTTTGTGACAGCGTTACTTACATATGGCTACAAGGACCACAGAGCCTACAAAACGACAAAGTTCCACTTCATGGGCTCCATTTGGCACAGAAATCAAAGAAATCAAGTCGTCATCCCCAAAGCTGAGGAGCTACTATGCATGCCCCCTGAGGAATGCCATGACCCTGCTTGAGGAGGCCAATTTGGAGCCAACAAGACTTTGAAAAAGCTTGCAAAGCACTATTGGTAGGAAAAATGGGGGTTTACATCCCAAACGTCTGTAGAAGTTGTGAGCTCTATCAACGGAATAAGAGTCGATGCACCAAATCCCTTGGACTACTTCAACCACTGCCAATACCAGTGAAACCGTGGACGGATATCTTCATGGATTTTGTGACTAGTTTCCTTGTCACACCGAAAGGGTTCAATGCTATAATTGTCGTTGTTGACAAGTGCTTGAAAAACACCCACTTCATTCAAACCACTAAGGATGTAACTGCCAAAGAAGTAGCACGACTGTTCCTTGACCAAATCATCTGACTGCATGAGGCTCTACAGTCAATCACGAGTGATCAAGATGCGCAATTCACTGGTCAGTTTAAGCAACAACAAATGTAGCGTTATGGGAGTCGACTTCAACTTTCAACGGCGTTTTATTCGAAAACAGATGGACAGAACAAGCGAAACAACCAAACGCCTGAGCAACTCCTTTGAACCCTATGTGAACCGCACGGTACAGACTGGGTCGTCAAGCTACAAATTCCTGAGTTCGCATAAAATTCCGCAACATCTGTCGCAACGAGGAAAACACCATTGAAGGTGATGTATGGAGCCAAACCAACCACTTCAACTGGCCTGCACAGTAAGAGCAACATTCCTAGGTCCCTTACAATATGGGAGGAAATTTGCCGAACCCAAAAAAAGACGCAAGTAGCTATGAAGCAACAAGCCAGTAAACAACAACAACTTAAGGAGTTCAAGGCCAATGACAGTGTTTTGCTCAACTCTGCAACTGTCAAGGTCCAAAATTTAAGCAATCGGAAGCTTGAACCTTGGTGGTTAGGGCCTTTTGACATCTTGGGGATGCGCACTCCAGTCGTGGCAAAACTCTGACTACTTGACAACATGCAGATTCACCTGGTCTTGTACATCACCAAACCTTGACACTACGTTGATCTAGCAAAATTGTTTCTCGAACCGTGGCACGTGCTCCGCCACCCATGATCACGGACGACGACCACAAGTACGAAGTTGAGAAAATCCTCAATCACCTACGACGAGAAGGCAATTAATAATGTTTGATCAAGTGGAAGAACTATGCTACAACACATAACAGCTGGGTGCCGTACAGCCAACACTTGGAATTCAATTCTCTCATCGATGGCTACAAACCCCGACTAAGGGCGCGTATTAGTAACGTGTCGGGACGTCACGGCTAAAGGGGGGGAGTGTTCCACCGATGACATACATAGGGCCCGAACCCACAAGCGACCTAATTTCTGTTCCGCGACCCCTGACCTATATTGGGACTTCGCCAGGACCACTTTTTCCGTAGTCAGAGGGAATTCCCCAGAATATCCAAGAATCCTCGTGCGATGATGACCACTTTTCAGGTCACTTCCAGAACTCGTCAGAACATATTCTCAACAACTCTCGATGTTTTGAGACTACGGACAATGTTCTTTCAAGCAAATCTGTCAAACATCGCAAACCCTCAATTTGGTCTCAAAACCCACCGTCGAACCAACGAGGGACTTCTCGAATGAGCAAATTAGGACACGGTGTTGCATCACATAAACCACAAAAAACCCAAATTGCTTGATTGGGCCTCGTTTTCTCACACTCACCATTTGCATATGTACATTGCCTAGTTTCGGCACTTATGATAATGAAGAATTCTCTACACTTCTAAAGAATACCATACTAACCCCATTCTGTTGAAAAGTGACATGCTTTTCAAGAGAATGGGGTTAGTATGGTATTTTTTAGAAGTGGAAAGCATTCTTCGCTATCATAAGTGCCAAAACTAGGCAATGTACATATGTACAAGCCACGATTTTAACTATGAACCGCCGCACTTCTGATCGGCATAACAAGAACGCCCTCTAGGGAGATTACACTAAAGGAAAACACAAAAAGAGAGAGTATGAAATGGCCACGATCAACCATTCCTCACTAGACTAGATGCACTATAAGATAGAGCGCCCATACACAATTTGGGGTGTGGGGGAAATGGATTTTCTTGCCTGCGTTGTAGTATTGCAACACGGCTATTGTTACCGGCGTCGCTTACTAGTCAAAAAGTAGAGAGTAACAAACTTCATCACTGAGTTTCCAAAAAGGTTTGTCATGCAAACTTCAAATAAGTTTTGGTTATCTATGCTTTTGCATCAATTTTGCGATGCAATCTTGCACATTTAACGTAGTTTTTTCACCAGTGTAAAACTTCCCTCCTCTTTTCATACTTCAAAAAGTTCATTGTCCCATGTAATTGCCTAATACAATCTCCTCTTTTCCACAGGGGACCAAACAAGTGCCACCCCCCCAAAGTGGAAATTGTATGGGGTGAGTGAATGGGGAATTGTATGGGGGGCCGTTCAATAACAATACATGAATGTTTTCAAGCTAGATAAATTTTGAATAAACAGTACAAAGTTATGGATGTTTACCTGTGTACTTGATGCATTAAACACGAGACACAATCTATAATACACTGCCCATATACACCAGAGAGGTGGGAGGGGTTTGATTCTCACTTGCGTGGCAAAAGTGCCATGTGACTCTTGGATTGGGCACCTTTTGCTAGTCACATACATCTAAAAAAAACATGTCAAGAAATTGAGTTTGTCATCATTGTAAAACTTTTTATGCGTCAAGCTCGATGATTGAATTTTGATGAGGTTCGACCATCAAAACTGTTGTATCGATGGACAAAGGATCGTCAAAGATGCATCCCACAGTGTTCACTAGTGTACAAACTTCTTGGTTTACTCATACATTGTGATGTTCATTTTCAATTGCATTTTCCTAATACACTTTCTGTTTTCGGAGTGGGCGTGTGAGGAAAGGAAGTACATAAGTAAATGATAGACCCCCCCTCCCCAAAGCACAAAAGTGCATGTGGTAAGTGAATTGGACACGTGTGTGCGCATTTCAGTTTGTAATACGTGCATCCCTTCATACACTCCCAATATACAAATTGGATGAGCCAATGGGTGTGGGAGGGGGGGGACCTCGCTTGCGTGGCAATTCTTCTTCCATGGTGGTGGGTGTTCTCCACGTGCTCCTAGTTGGAATCCCACAAGGCAACAATGTTGAAAGTTATGGTTTTGTGTTTTGAATCTGTAACCAACACAACCTATGTTAGGATTAAAGAAAGTCGAATGATGTAGAAAAATCCTTCATTTTTTACCATTATTAAAAACATTCATTGACCATATCATTCTTTCTTCCATGGAAAAAACTATATGCGTACTTTTATCAAGACCTCATGTAAGTAAAGTATACTTCTGTACACCACACTTTCATAGAAACTTTCTACCTGTACATAAGTCAACATGCACATGAAAGAGTGTATAAAAAGGACATGATCAATCATACATCTGTACAACAGATACTATATGGGAATGATGTATGGTTATTCATCCAAAATGTCCTCCAAGCCACCCCATTAAAAAACCATTTTGTTAGCATGGGAGTAGTTCTTGAAGTCAACAAATCTATATCCATCTATAAATAATTTTTTCATTAAAAGCTCTGTGTTTTGTCTAAAACCCTTCCTTTGTATCATTTATTGTGAAAGGATGAGAAAAATCTTTGTGTAGTAGCCAAGGTAACATTTGATGACCCCAATGACCCCTTACACTCGTAAAAGTATCGCTAGTTGTTCATATTCACAGTCTTCGTCGAATTTGGTGATGTTACAAACAATATAATACTAAATCTAGCCATGTACACAAGAAATCAGTTGACAAATACTTTTATACCCGACAGGAGCTCCATCGTCTACTCATGTCCTTTGCCATTATTGAACTTCTCTCTTATTCACTATAAACTTCTCTATTTAAGATCTATTGCTATGGTTTTTTGGAGTTGCACAAGACGTATCCTAGCTTTCTACAGGTTCTATATTGATAGTATTGCTCATCGACAACTTTCAGTTGCAACAGACGACATGTTTTTGTTGACTTGAAATGTTTCTACAAAACTACAAACTTTGTTTACTACCCCCATCTGTTAGACACCCTCATCTTAGCTTTGTACAAGGGTTAATTGATTTGGCATCTAGCTATGAAAATCTGTGAAGGTTCTTTCTAGATGCTAGTCATTCTAGTGGCTTAGCACATGTTGTGTTCAAAGCACAATTACATTGGAAAAAAAATCTGTCAAGAGTCACGTCACTATTGGTCATGATTCGTTATAAATTCATTGTATGCTCTTTATTGCTAGACTAATAATGCGTGCATTGAATTTTGTGGTGTGTGTGCCCAAACTCTTCTCCAGGTTCCAAAAGTGTAGGATGAAAAGATGCGCAGATGCATTGTAGTTCTTAAGTAAAGTCAAAGAATCTTACCGAAGTGGATTGATAAGCTCCAGTGGTGGATAAACTATAAACCACGATGTGAGAATGGTCACGTGAGGTACTTACAGGACTCCATTAGTCTCGTACTTCCACATGATATCTCTGGAGAATGGTCACACCAACTTAATGCCAAACAAAAGCAAGGCCACGAAGTAAAAATTGTTCTAATTCTGACTGGCAGTTACTATGGTAAAGTACACCTCCATTCTTTTCAATGATATCCAAATGCTGAGGCCTATTGATTTGTTGAAAATTTTGGCTTGATTTGGAGTGCACTCAAGAGCTGTTACTTTTCTCTTGGTTAGCACTACTTCCTGTGCGTGCACATTTTGTAGCTCGTCCATTGATGCAACAAGCTGTTGGAGTCAAGGGTTTCAAAGAATTTTGAGATTAAAAGAATATAAGTGTAAGCTGTCATAAATGCTAGTATTCTAGTTGATACCTCCCCCCATCATGATAGATGTCATATCCAAGGGCAGCAACGGGGGTTAAGGGATGACCCAAGGAGTCAATCATGGGATTGGTCATTGGAGATGTTGAAGTTGTGTTGTCTACCAAAAAACATCCTATTTTTGCCACCTGTTTTGACTAGAGAATGTCATGTATTCCTCACTACTAATCCTCTATCCATGATTTTCTTTCTTTTACGGATGTTTATCTGTGGTTTCCCCCTCCTACAACCATTCTTGTCCCAAGGTTTAAAAACTTGCAGATAAAAGAGTTACACTGAATATTTTTGTGAAATTCTTGCCACATATCAAATGTTTCAGTTTTGCCTCTAAAACAACTATGCTTTCGTACCAAGTGTTACACCAAGCGATTGGTTGTTGGCTTATACATTAAGGTTATGGAGTGAAAATTGATTCATGAAACAGGGAAAACTGGTTAACTTGTGATGGATAGTAGTTGACCTTCTATGGTAGTTCTTTTCATTTTCAACTACATGTACAGAATGGTGTAAAAAATGATAAGACGTGATTGGGATATTGGGCACTTGAGCCAAGTGACACGTGCAATGCTGTGGTGTAAGACGATACTTGAAGAAAATCCACCAGGGAGTCGGGGTGTTCAAGAGTATTGAGGTACATGGTTGTTCGTATTTCTTTCAACACGTCTAGAAAGTGATGAACGATGCTAGAACCTTCCACAATGGTACACAGGTGGTATCGCAACCAATTGGATTAACCTTGCCTATTTGATGTAAGAATCTATAGGTTGGCACGCGGTGGACCATGGATGCAAGGATAGAAATGCCCAAGCATAGAGTTCACAGAATTGTATGCATCTGTGACACAATAAGGGAGGATTTTTTTGGGAGAAAAACATGGATGATTCACAGGTTTCACTCATAGAGTAAAACAAGATGAAAGGAATTGAGACATTTTGATACTTTGGATTTGGTATCGAGTGTGCTTTGATGAAAGGTTTTTGAATGGTTAAGCATATGCTTAGGATAGCGGTAGCAAAGAAAAGAATTTTTTTTGTATCTAGGACGCTTGAGTTCAGTGACGTGTATGATGCCATGTCATGAGAGACTGCTTTGAGAATTGTTTTCAGAATCTGGGCAATTTCAACAATGTTGAGGGGTAATCAAAATCTTCACCATTGGAAAAAGGGCACACAAGTTCTTCATACTTGTAGATACCAACACAAAATTTCTATGATTTCCTAGATGCACGCACAATTTCATTTTTTTGTTATCAAACATTTCAACTTTGTATATGAGAAAACATTGGGTGTTTTTTTCTAATAATCACGCAAAGCTATGTTTTCAATTCTTTGAAAGCACACATTTTGGTCAATCTTCTTAACCTTCCACCATTTAAGCAAATCATTCCCTTGCTGATAACATAAACTTGCATGGGTTGTTAGGCTTGAGAAATGCTATCAATCTATAATAGCAAAAAGAAAAAAAAACCCATATGTTGTACGAAGTACACTCTCCCACAGTTACATGTCACCCCACGTCCGCAAATGTCTCTTGATATTCGAAGGAGACCAAATTGTTGAGAAGTGTAATTTGCATAACATATGTGGTGTTTAAGTTAAACAACAATAGAAATCTTCTTGATTCTTTGTATAGTCCGTATGTCTATCCTCTGAGAGAGAGAGAGAGAGAGAGAGAGAGAGAGAGAGAGAGAGAGAGAGAGAGAGAGAGAGAGAGAGAGAGAGAGAGAGAGAGAGAGAGAGAGAGAGAGAGAGAGAGGGAGCATTAAACAAATTTCATAGTGTGATGAGATGGAGCAAGGTTGACATAGTTGAAAAAAAGGTGTGCTGAGTCCAAATGTTGAAGAAACATCTCTTCAGAGGTTTGTGTACTCATGTGCAAAGTTGACAGATTTCCATGCACATTTGCAAATTTCACGATGTTGCATGCTCATCCAAAAATTTGACAATGTTTTTTTATCTATTAAAAAACTTGAAAGTTGGTTTCCTTTTTCGAGACCCTTCACGCATTGTTTCAACCTATTCTGAAATGTAGGTGCCAGAATGACGGCCCGGAAAGATGGTTGAATTCATGTCTTATGTCAATGCACTACAAGATTGTTTTGGCCGAAAGGTAAGCATGACAACGTGGATCCTCGGTTTCCAAACAAAAGCCCTAGCACACAATTATTTCTTGCATCTGTTGAGCTATTAGCCACGCACGGCTAAGAAAAAACCACATGTGGAGAAAAATGCAAAGTTTTCCTTTTAAAGAGTAGTGCACAAAAATGGCGTCCCCCAAACACGAGCACGCAAAAATGGCACCCCCTCAAAGTGAGCACAAATGGCGCCTCGCGCGATGCCAGCATGCAAAATTGGCCCTCTCGCAAAAGTGAGCACACAAAAATTTTACCCTACAAAAATTGCACTTGGTTAGCTTAGCACACAAAAGCAACACCCCCCTCAAGCGATGCCACGTCATTGACACAAGTTAGGAGTTGATTGGTGGCCTAACCATTGTTTTTTTCAAACTACTCTTACCTTAAGAAAATTCCACATTATGGACAGAATGGGGTTGACAAGAGAAAGAAATTGAGTGTGATCTTTGGCAAGACAGGACCCTATTATATCTATTTGTGCATTTTTATTCTCGCTTGCATTGATAATGACTCGTTCTTTTCTATCATTTTGATTTTTTTGTTGGATCGATCCCAAACCAACCAGTTTTGTTTTTCTGCGTCAATATAAAACTTCCCCTTGGTGGATTGGGTTCTATGTAAAAGAGGTGAGGCGGATTGGGACTGACGTAACATGAAAAACAAAATTAAAAAAAGAACCAGCCACCATCGATGCAAGGGAGAAAAAATGTTTAAATGAATGTTGTGGGGTCTTATTATGCCAAAGATCATAATCACTTTCTTTATCACATCAATCCCATTCTGTCCAAAACATTGTAATGTTTTACTTGGAGAGAAGTCGGACAAAAAATGGACATGCCACCGGTAAATTGCTAACTTTGGTCGATAACATGGCATTTCTGTAAGGGGGTTGATATTTTTTGGTGCTAGTTAGCGGGGTGCCATTTTTGCAGGGCGCTGTTTTGTGTGCTCGCTTTGGGGGTTGCCATTTCTGCATGCTCGCTTTGTGGGGGCGCCATTTTTGCGTGCTCGCTTTGTGGGGGCGCCATTTTTGTGTGCTCGCGTTCGGGGGGCGTGAGTTGTGCATGGTACTTTCTAAGGGGCGCTATTCTTGTATTTTTCTCACCACGGCCGCCGTTTTGGAAGACAGCTTTCCTCTTATCAACGCGTGTCATCTGTTGGATGCAACCAGCGTCGAACTCACGCCCCCTGCCTCGCTTCTGCCCTGCGTTCTCTCCTGGCTCCAACCCTCCTCCTCAAACCTCCTCCTCCATCCTTCCTTCCTTCCCTCTCTCCCTCCCTGCCTCCCTCCATCCATCCTTCCCTCCCTCGCTCCCTCCCTCCCTACCTCCCTCTCTCCCTCCCTCCCTCCTTCCCTCCCTCCCTCGCTGCCCCCCTCCCTCCCTCCCTCCCTCCCCACCTCCCTCCCTCTCTCCCTGCTTCTCTCCCTCCCTCCCTCCCTCCCTCCCTCTCTCCCTCCCTCCCTCCTTCCCTCCCTCCCTCGCTGCCCCCCTCCCTCCCTCCCTCCCTCCCCACCTCCCTCCCTCTCTCCCTGCTTCTCTCCCTCCCTCCCTCCCTCCCTCCCTCTCTCCCTCCCTCCCTCCTTCCCTCCCTCCCTCGCTGCCCCCCTCCCTCCCTCCCTCCCTCCCCACCTCCCTCCCTCTCTCCCTGCTTCTCTCCCTCCCTCCCTCCCTCTCTCCCTGCCTCCCTCCCTCCCTCCCTCTCTCCCCCCCATTGTCCCGTCCACGTGCCCTCCACCCAGACCTCCTGTTTCCCTTCCCGTCGCCTCCACGCACTACCCTGCCTTCTCTCCTACCGCATGGCGACATCTATCTCCTCGCTTCCCTTCGCGCAAGCCGTCCAGTTGGAGCGCGAGGGAACATGGAGGGAGTGGTTGGGGGAATCGGACCACAAGCGCATGCTACGATGGCTCGCCAATGAACCTGCGTGGTGTGCGTTTGCGGCGTCGTGCGACGCCGCCGACCTGCTGCTCAAACTGAAGGCTCAGTCGCTGCTGTCGTGCCATTTGGTGGCAGATGATGACTTCCCCATGTCCAAGCGGAGGAGAACATCGGCAGCTGGTACGCTTTCTCATGCTCATATGCTACTCATGCTCATATGCATACTCATATGCATACAAATACCCATACACATATGCATATGCATACACATAGGCATACGCATACGCATACGCATCCGCAATGCGTATGCGTATGGGATGGAAAACCGCAGTTTTCGGTTTTCGGTTTTTCGGTTTTCAGTTTCGGTTTTCGTTCTTTTTTCATAGGTCGGTTTTTCCCTCTAGCATAGAACTGAAACTGAATCGAACCGCATCTGTTTCGGTTTTAGGTCGTTTTTAGGTCGGTTTTGGTCGGTTTTGGTCAGTTTTGATCAATTTTTGTGAGTTTTAGGACGGTTTTAGGTCGGCTTTGGTTCGGTTTTAGGTCGGTTTGGTTAGTTTTGGTCAAATTTTGGTGAGAAAAGCAAATAAAACCAAAACCGAACCTCTTACAGACACTGTACTAAAAGAATTCGGTTTTGGTTGGGCCAAAACCGAAACCGAACTCGGTTTGGGTTTCGGTTTCGGTTCGGTTTTTTCGGTTCGGTTTTGGTCCCAAAACCGAGTTCGGTTCAAAACCGAGGCCATCCCTAATACGCATATGCATATGCATTCGCATAAGCATACGCATACGCATACGCATACAAATACGCATACGCTTTTGCATACTCATTCACATGCACATATGCATATGCATACATATACGCATGCGCATACGCATACGCATACGTGGACGCATCCGCATTCGCATACGCATGCACATATGCATACGCATACACATATGCAAACACATGTGCATACGCATACGTAGATGCATACGCATTCGCATAAGCATACACATATGCATGCACATACACATGCAATAGGCATATGCATACGTATGCAATAGGCATATGCATACGCATACGCATATGCATACGCATACGCATATGCGTACGCATATGCACACGTGTACGCGTACGCGTACGCGTACGCGTACGTGTACGCGTACGCATACGCATAGGCATACGCATACGCATCCGCATACGCATACGCATACGCATACGCATACGCATACGCATACGCATACGCATACGCATACGCATAGGCATACGCATACGCATATACGCATACGCATACGCATACGCATACGCATACGCATACGCATACGCATACGCATACGCATACGCATACGCATACGCATACGCATACGCATACGCATACGCATACGCATACGCATATGCATACGCATACGCATACGCATACGCATACACATACGCATACGCATACGCATACGCATACGCAAACGCAT
>SZWC01005141.1:0-10020 GCA_023375785.1 Penium margaritaceum
GTATATGTATATGTATATGTATATGTATATGTATATGTATATGTATATGTATATGTATATGTATATGTATATGTATATGTATATGTATATGTATATGTATATGTATATGTTTATGTTTATCTATATGGATACGTATATGCATTTGAAAATGTACATGCATATGCATATGCATATGTAATAATGAATGTATATGTACATGTACATGTATCATTACATGGAAGGAAATATTATCATTTATATTTACAAAAATATTTAATTTTATATTCCTAAGAAAACATTTTCATCATTTGTTTTGTGTTCCATCATGTTTGGCTGAAAAGAGGAAGTGAACGATGCGCTTTGCAGTTTATAGGACTGTTTTGTTCTTGAAGGTTCATTAGAGTCCATAATAAGTTCAAAATGTTTGGAAATTCTTTTAGTGGAAGTCATCGCAACGAACGGGATAGATGAGCGTTTCCACAGAAAAGTAGGCTTTCGCGATTGGATCTATTTGAGGTCCTGTTTGATTTGCACCACATCAGTTGTTGACCACACATTTTTTTGTAGTCAATGCAGGGATCGACAGGAGGGCTGGGTTGGCGTAGCGCTTTTCTCGATGCAGAGTGCCACAGGCCGTCGATTTACAACACATGTGAGCGATGCCGACCGTGTTGTTATATCTGAACGCGCCCTTTTAGAAACTATCGAGTGTTCGATCTCCTCCCCCCCCCCCCCCCCCCGAACATGCCAGTTGTTTGGCTGGCGTTAGGCGTCGCAGATGCGACGTTCGAGGGTGTCAGAGCATGCTGACACGACTTCCATGTATGGCTGAATCTGTAACACCTTAGCAAAACGACGGCCAAATACGTAAGACCCCCTCGTCACTTCATTGCAGTAGATTCGAACAGCAACAAAGTTGGCCATATCTGTAAGTCGACCACCGAAGTAGGCCAAATACGTAAGGGGTTCAGGCTGGTCGGCCGCAGAGGTAAGAGAATTTAAAAACATGGCCAGATCCGTAAAGTGGCCCTCGAATGGATACTTCGTGGAAATGTCGGCAATTCTAATTTTCAAGATTCAGACTTATAGCCTACATTGGTCCACATTCGCGCATCTGCATTGTCACAATGGCTCTGCACAAATTTTGCAGAATTTCACCAAAGACAGACTAAATGGACTAAACTCCTCGGGCGGCCTGCACTGTCGTCTAGGTTTTTGAACTAATTGGTCTCTTTCCCGAGACCGCCCTCACCATCACTATTTAGTCTACGCCCGCGACGGAGGGAAAACTGTCGCGACTCTCACGACTCTCGCAAGCGCCTCGCAACCGGACGGCCGGTTGACGGCCTTGACGGCCATGTTCGCAGCAGCTCGCGACTTCGACTTCCCGCTCGAAAAGATAGACTAAGTCTAAATTAGTCTATTTCGAAACCCCACCCAGGGTAGCTCCAAGAAATCGGCATTGCTTTGTTTGATATTTGACTCTAGAGGGGGATGAGCTGAAAGGCTAGTCGAATGCCCTGGTCGAACATGACTCAGGCGAAGAGCTACCAAATAACTCCCGGACAACAAGGGGGCTGATCCTGACACGGATTGGATGGCATAATGCTGGAAACTACTAATTACCAGACTGGATTCACATAATGGAAACATGAATACACATACAGCACGAACTAGACGTAAAACAAATACTCTATGATATCATGTGCAATTGACCCGTAAATTAATTCAATTTTAACTTTNGCTTCGGTGGCAGACCCGCCGGGAGGGTGTCGGGGAACACATCCTTCTGTTGTGATTTGTGACGTTCTTGTACAGTCTACTGTGACCACTCGGTCGTGTCCATACTCATGCAGATCCCCGAGGCGGGCCCTGGTGACATCGGTGGGACGACGGGCGGCGGACTACTTGCTTGGTGCTGGCCGACTACCGTTCCAGAGCCCCGGACACTGCCGGGACTCCCTGTTGTTTTTCTGTAGCCTGCAGGAGTCTTTTCGGCGGACAGGCCATGAGCCCGATTTGCATGTTTTGCATTGCGTGTCCACCGTCTGATGATGGATGCATGCATGTGACCAATCGTAGCGTCCGTCTTGTGATCTTGCACGTCTAGGTTCACGCGGCGTAGCATTCTAACATGTGTGCGCAGAGTTATGGCCAAAAAAGTGGTTTTGGGCCGGTTTTAGGACAGCTCTTGGACCGCCGCGTGCGACACCCGCTGTGCGCCGCGGCAGGTATTTAGGCCATGGACCTGTCATTTGTTATCTCTCTCTGCAAATGCTATTGAAGCATTCTGACACTTTGCCTTTGTGTCGCCTAGCCAAACTCTTGCCGTTGTGTGCCCGACTTGTAAATGTCGTCACCGTCTGACCAGGCACTGATGCCTAGTAAGCGGCGGTATCGCTAGGATGCTTCCACGCATATTCTCATGGTATCAGAACAGCGAGACCTCTCTCATTGAGTTGCGCCGCAGAGACGCAGCACAGGCAGCAGCAGTGAGAGTCGCCGCCGTCGCCGTATCCTGGGACTCGTTGCAGCCGTTTGAGCAGCGACATCACCACGCAGTCCCGTCCAACTCACCTGGTGAGCTGTGGCAGTCACCAGCTTCAGCAGCCAAGCCAAGCAGCAACTACAGCACCGGGTGGCAGTAGCAGTCATTTTTGGCTGGGCATTCTGACAAAAAGAAGGAAGCAGCTCACAGCGCGAAGGGGCGACTGCGAGCAGTAGTAGCGTACAGCGGAAGCAGCAGCGGCAGCGGCAGCAGCAGCCGCGGGCAACAGCAGCAGCGCGGCGACACTAGCAGCAGCATTGCGCTCGCTGCAACGCCAGCAGCAACAGTAGCAGTAGCAACATTGTTGCAGCAGCTACAGTAGCGGAGCAGTAGAAACAACGGCTGCAGCGGTAGCAGTGCTGCGCAGCAGCAGCCACGACTGCTATGCTACGCAGTAGTGCTACGTAGATCTGCGCAGCGAAGCTGTGCAGATGCGCAGACTCTGCATAACTGCGTAGATTCTGCGTAGCTGTGCAGCTGCGCAAGGGGGTGATGAGGTCCCCCCATCCCGCGCAAGGGGGTGACGAGGTCCCCCACTTGGCCGCTGAGCGGCTGCATGCTCGTGCAGAACCGCGAGAGAAGAAAAGAGGAGTCGAGCTGACGTCAGGATTTTTCCTTGCTAACGTCATCAGATCGTGCTGACGTCAGCAACCACCTGCTAACGTCAGCACCATACTTAGCCAAATTTTTGGCTGGACAGTAAACAATTGCCAGCGTCGCAACTCCTCGAGAAACGCTGACGTTCTTTCATTCTGACAAAACTGACCTGTCGACCCATACTGAGAGGCGACATGAACTCGTCGGACAAGAAGGGCAAGGCAACAGGTGATCCCTCCTCCTCCTCTTCTGGGGTCCTAAGCCCACGCTCGCAGGCCATGGAGGACCTGCGGAGCCAGCAGGTTGAGATGCGTGGCCTACAGCGGGAGCAGACTGATGCCATCCGTATGCTGACTGAGCTTCTATGTGCCCAGTCCACAATCCCACGGCAGGTTTCCGAGGGAGCTGCCAGCGTCGCGGTTTCTACACAGCAGTCGGCTCAGGCACCCGTTACAGGAGCTCGACCTAAACCACCACCTTCTGATCTCCTGGATGATGATCCATTCATGCCAGGCATGACAGACGACTCCCTGGATCATGAGATTCGAGTTCTTCAGGAGCGCCTCCGTGAGCTGCAGACGGGCACCAGATCTCCTCGGTTTCCTACAATGTGATCGTCACCCGACTACCCCGGTGACTATCCCCTTCCAGGAGTCTTCCCCGTCCCTCGTCCCCCTCGGCCTGCGGTTGCTCTCCCCACGGAGCGGCAACCCAAGGACTTTGAGACATCACCTCTACGGTACATTACTGAGGACGGCTTCGACTACTGGGAGATCCTCTTTCAGGTTTGGGCTACTTCAGAGGGCGTGTGGCCCTACTACCACAGCCCGTATCAGCCTACAGACCCAACATAGGTGCTGATAGCAACCAGGGCGATGCGCGGAATTCTCTATCCCATGCCACGCGAGACCGCCGTCGACTTCCGTCCTTTCCTTGGCGAGCCCGGCACAGGCACCGGCGCCGATCCACGCGGAGGTTGGGATCTGGCCTTATCCATGCTGGCCGCAGAGACGCACGCCACCCACGCAGCACACATTCGTGCCTTCCACTCTCTTTGTCAGGGGCCTGCAGAGCCTGCAGCCGATTACTGGCGATGCGCCATGCGCATCTACACGCGCCTTGGGACCTCAAGAGGCACACAGTTGTGGGCGCTCCGTACGATGATGCTCGGAGTTCGCCTTGAGTACACTGACATCTTCACACGGTACAGCGACGCTGTCCTCGAGCCCTTTTCAGCCACTCTGCAGCTTCTCCCTTGGGCGCATCAGCTCTTCCTCCAGGTGACTTCAGCCCGCGAGGCAGCCGTGGTCCATCAGGAGACTTCCCTTGATGCAGCAGTCGTCGCATCACCACCATCTTCCCCCCTGCAGTATCCTTCTTCATCCTCCATCATGTCCTCATCTTCCTCCTCCTCTTCGGCCCCACCCACACCCACTCAGACACAGGGTGTTGCAGCAGCAGCTCAGGGGAAGAAGAAGAAGGGGAAGCGTGGATCAGGTCAGCGGTAGTCACAGCAGCAGTCATCCTCCAATGGTAGCAGTGGACGTTCTGTCCATTGCTACAACTGTGGAGGCGCCCATCGCTACACCGAGTGCCAGCAGCCGCTTGACTGGGCGCGGATTACTTGTGGGCTCCAGGCTGCACACACCCTCCGTTCCACGTCCAGCACGTCATCCTCGCCATCCTCCGGACGCGTGGCGGCCACGACTGCAGCTGTTCCCGCTTCTCCACCAGCGAGTAGCAGTGATCCGGACCCACGCGACTCCACCATCGCTGAGCTTCGACACCTTCTGGCGCTCCGGTTTCAGGGAGGTGCGAGTGTGTTGTCATAGCCGAGTGATTCACAGACTGTTGGTTCGTCTGTCCATGTGGCACGGATGACTTGTGTGGGGGGGCACAGTCGGCATGTGATGATGATGGGCCTGCCTATACACATTGGATTCATGAGTCCCACCTTAGTGCCCTTCGTCGTTTCTCCCCACCTGCTGCTCAGCGTCCGTCTGAGGCCGAGTGTTCCATTGCCTGTTGTATAGTGACGTCCTCCAGTCTTGATGTCGGTGGCACTTGGATCATTGATTCAGGTGCCTCTCATCACATGACGTGTCGTCGTAGTGACTTTCTTCTTCTCGGCCCTGTTGCGTTCGTTCGTTCCGTTTGCACCGGCTCTGGTCAGTCCTTGTCAGTCCAGGGTGTGGGGTCGTGCGCTTCGATGGTCCGTCTGGCCCCTTGTATCTCTCCGAGGTGTTGCTTGTGCCTGACCTTGAGCTCAGTCTGCTTTCTGTACGTGCTTGCACACTGATGGGACTCTTTGTGGAGCACACTGCCGAGTCCGCAACTGTGACTGCCATTGATACTTGCAACATTGTTCTGCGTGCCTCTGTTGTGGATGACCTGTACCGTATTTCCCGGACTTCTGCTCCTTGCTCCCCTTCTCCTTCAGCTCGTTTTTTTGTCACTGGTGTTCTGTCTCCTGAGCACCAACGATTGTTTCATCACCGTCTGTGTCATGTGGGCTCCGACACTGTGTCGAAGCTCATTCGGACACAGCCCGCTCTCGGTCTTGATGCGACTTCTTTCGAGACGCCGCCCAAGACCGACTATCTTTTCTGTGCCCAGGGTAAGATGCATCGCTGCACCTACCCTGACTCACGATCTCGCACACTTCGCCCTCTTGAGCTAGTCCATTCGGACCTTCTTGGTCCTCTTCCTGTCGAGTCTATGTCCGATAGGGGTCGATACGTCCTGACTCTGATTGATGACTTCACCCGGATGCGGTGGGTCTATAGCATGAGCCAGAAGAGTGACGCCGCTCTTGCGGTTCACCTCTGGCTAGTGATGGCTGAGCGTCAGTCCCGCCACACGAAGCACACTTTCAGATCGGATCGTGGCGGCGAGTTTCTAGGCGAGATGGACGGATTCTTTGCTGAGCACGGGATTTTTCACCAGGTCTCCGCTCCTGCTACCCCTCAGCAGAACGGTGTTTCCGAGCGTTGGAACCGCACCATGGAGGATGGGGTTTATGCTATGCGGTCTGAGTGCGATCTCCCTGAGTCCTTTGTCTTTGAGGGTTTCGCCTACATGACTTGGGTCTGGAACCGCCTCTCGCACGGTCCGCTTCCGGACCATATTACACTGTATGAGCTCTGGTTTGGACACCGTGCTGACCTTCGTCTCGCTCGCGTCTGGGGATCCCTGGCCTCCGTGTGGTACACCGAGGACCAGCAGGGGTCCAAGGTCTCACCTCGGGGCCGCTTGTGTGCCTTCGTAGGCATTTCCCCACGGTCGAAGGCTTTGCGCTTCTGGGACCCTACTCGTCGTCGTGTCAATGAGTCCCGCAACGCGCTCTTTTTCGAGTCTCTCACCTACCGTGACCTGACTTCGATCACGACACTCTCCGCCACACATGTTCCTACCTGTGAGGTTTCTCGGCGGATGGGGGAGACTTCTACGCCAGCAAGCACCTCTCATCAGGATGATGTGTCTGTTCGAGAACCCTTCACCTCTCGGTCTCCGGCCCTTGATGACCCGGCGATCATCGCTGTCGGTCCAGAGACCTCTCCCGTACAGCCTGTTTCACACCCCATAGGTGTCCCTGCTTTAGCTCCCGCACCTCCTTCTGCGCCTGTACCTGTGTCAGCCGGCGCTCCTGTTTCTGCGTCTGGTCCGGTCTCGACTACTCCCGTACATGCGTCTGCTGGCACTCCTGCCTCTGTGTCAGGTCTAGTCTTGCCTGCTCCTGCTCTCACATCCAGCCCCGTGTCTCCTACACACACATCTCCTTGCACGGCATCATCGGCTGCCTTGCCTCAGCCCCCACCAACTTTGGTCGTGCCTGTCCCTGAGCCTGAGGTGCACCCCTCGAGGTCAGGTTACTCCCGTGAGCCCGGTGGCCGTCTTCGACCACTGGATTCCGGAGCTCAGCGAGCGTC
This sequence comes from Penium margaritaceum, assembly GCA_023375785.1. NCBI lineage: Eukaryota > Viridiplantae > Streptophyta > Zygnematophyceae > Desmidiales > Peniaceae > Penium > Penium margaritaceum. The sequence continues at coordinate 7,054 of SZWC01005141.1, forward strand.
GGGCCCCGCACCCAGGCACCCCTCTCGTAGCATCACGAGTGGTGACCCCGGCACGAAGGCCCTAGGCCTGAGTGTCCGCACTGAGCTCACAGAGGTACATCCAGCGTGCCCCATAGGGCACGATCTCATCACTCGCGAGTTCCATATTGCTTGTGATACAGCAGTTGATCTTGTGGTCGTCAGGCCTAGCACCGAGGCGTGTGCCCTTGCCACACAAAGCTCTCCCTCTGTGGCGCTCGACCCGGGCACCCTGAGGGAAGCTCTCTCATCACAGGATGCAAACGCTTGACGAGCTGCCTGCAAGGATGAGCTTCGCGCTATCCGAGAGCATAGAGTCTACGAGCTTGTCGACCTTCCGCCTGGGAGGAAGACTATTCAGGTCAAGTGGGTCTTTCGCAAGAAAGTGAAGCCGGATGGCTCACTGGAACGCTACAAGGCCCGCTTGGTCGTCAAGGGGTACTCTCAAATTGAGGGCGTCAATTGCACTGACACTTTGGCCCCTGTTGGCCGCATGACCTCAGCTCGAGCTCTGTTCGGTGTAGTGGCTCAGCATGACTGCGAACTGCACCAGATGGATGTGAATAACTTGTTCCTCCATGGCTCTCTGGATGAGGAGATTTACGTGGCTCAGCCACCACGCTTTGAGGACGGTGAGAAGGTCTGGCGCTTGCGCAAGTCCTTGTACGACCTCAAGCAGTCTCCACGGTGTTGGAACCGGGAGATCACCAGCACTTTGACTTGTGCGGGATATGTACAGTGCGAGGCAGATCCCTCTCTCTCTTCATCCTACCGACACCCGAGCGGTTCACCGCCATCTTGGTCTATGTCGATGACCTTCTGATCGCGTCTCCGTCCCTAGAGGCCGTGAAGGAGGCCAAGGTTGTCCTTCAGACTGCCTACAGGATGAAGGACCTCGGTCTTGCATCGGTGTTTCTTGGTATGGAGATCGTGCGAGATCGCAGGCGTCGGACACTGTTGCTCCATCAAGCCCGATATGGACGAGTCGTGGGGGAGCGCTTCAGCGATCTCCTTGGTGGAGTGCCCATCGCTTCCACACCTCTTACACCCGATGGGCAGGATGCCCTAAAGGTGGATGATCCCACACAGCTAGGGGAGACAGTGGACGTGACCTTGTACCTCCGTCTCATCGGATCTCTGATGTACCTGGCCACTACCACACGTCCTGATATCGCTTTCGTTGTCAACCTCCTCGCTCAGTTCTCACGGGCTCCTCGTGCCAGAGCCCTTCACGCGGCTATGCGAGTGGTGCGGTACGTGGTCTCCACGTCGTACCTCGGACTCTGCGTTCTTCGGTAGTGTTCGATGGTCTTTGACGGCTACAGTGACAACGACTGGGCTTGGAGCCCAGATGGACGCAGCCGTACTGGCTACGTGTTCCTGCTCGGTGGTACCGCTCTGTCTTGGCATAGCTGGAAGCAGGGCTGCATCGCACGTAGCTCATCGGAGGCAGAGTACGATGCTTTGGGCGCAGGGGCTGCTGAGGCGGTATGGCTGCAGCGCTTGTTTCTTGAGCTTGGTCAGTCAGTACCCGCCATTGTGCTTCGTTGCGACAACCAGAGTGCCCTCGCCATTGCGGAGAACTTCGGTGTCTTTCACGCTCGCACGAAGCACATTGCGGTTGAGCTTCACTTTGTGCGTGATCTGGTGGAGCGACACATGATCTCTGTTATGTGGGTTGGCACTGACATGCAGCATGCGGATTTCTTGACGAAGGCACTAGCTCGCGGAAAGTTCCTGGTGGCCATTCGTTCTGTTGGACTCGCCCCATGCCTGAGGGTGGTTGAATGTTGGATGTGTGTCTGTGTCTCATCTGTTTCACACTCACTATTGTACTTGTCCCAGTGCTGCACGTGTATGGACATGCGTACCATCGGGTCATGGGGGAGTGTTGCGATTTGTGACGTTCTTGTACAGTCTACTGTGACCACTCGGTCGTGTCCATACTCGTGCAGATCCCTGAGGCGGGCCCTGGTGACATCGGTGTGACGACGGGCGGCGGACTACCAGCTTGGAGCTGGCCGACTACCGTTCCAGAGCCCCGGACACTGCCGGGACTCCCTGTTGTTTTACTACAGCCTGCAGGAGTCTTTTCGACGGACTGGCCATGAGCCTGATTTGCATGTTTTTCATTGCGTGTCCACCATCTGATGATGGATGCATGCATGTGACCAGTCGTAGCGTCCGTCTTGTGATCCTACACGTCTCGGTTCATGCGGCGTAGCATTTTGACATTTGTGCGCAGAGTTATGGCCAAAACAGTGGTTTTGGGCCGGTTTTAGGACAGCTCTTGGACCGCCGCGTGCGACACCCGTAGTGCGCCGCGGCAGGTATTTAGGCCATGGACCTGTCATTTTTTATCTCTCTCTGCAAATGCTATTGAAGCATTCTGACACTTTGCCTTTGTGTCCCCTAGCCATACCCTTGCTGTTGTGTGCACGACTTGTGACTGTCGTCACCGTCTGACCAGGCACTGACGCCTAGTCAGTGGCGGTATTGCTAGGACGCTTCCACGCATGTTCTCACCTTCAACTCTATACACACCTTCCAAAGCCCCTCTGGCACCAAAACAAACTTGCCTTGGGCCCCCGATTGCTCACGAGTCACCCCTTGCACCACTGCAGGCGCCGCATCCTCTGGTTCATAAAAAATTTCCTTCACGTCTCGCACGAATGCCAAACAAAATGCTCCTTTTTTTATCGAATCGCTCACTTGAGCTGCACCAAGTTCAACACCATAGGCGTTGATTCCTGCTTGCAAGGCGATAACTACAACGACGATTCCTCCCTGCAAGTCTCCTCCTCTGTAGCCTCTTCCTCGAACCACGTAGGCAGGAGATACTCCTTGTCTCCGAGCTTGACTGAAACGGTACGTGCCTCACAATTGACGTCAGGGTTGTACTTGTGGAGGAAGTCACGACCGAGGATCCCATCGTAATCCTTCATCAGG
>SZWC01005141.1:29554-57220 GCA_023375785.1 Penium margaritaceum
GGCGAGGGGGACAAGTTGATCAGCATCAACGTGAACGGTGCAGAGAATGACTTGAATCTGCAGAATGTGGTCTACATGCCCTCATTTGCAGCGAACCTCTTGTTGATGTCCCAAATCACGAACCACGACATGATGGTTGTCTTCACACAGGAGGAGGCTGTGAGTGTCATGAACAAGGACATCAAGATGTCCTACGCCAAAGATGACCTTGTCGCAGAGGTCCCAAGAGTCGAGAGGCTCTACGTGTTGCAATCCAAGGCTATAGAGAGCTTGGATGAGATACATGCGGACATCGCTGAGTCGCTAGCTCCAAAGCTAGAGACTGCACCACAGGTTTTCGATGTGGCGGCCAGCTCCACCAAGGACACTGATGCTGAGCTATGATACAGGCGCTTTGGACATGTGGATGACAGCACTCTGCAAGCGATGCAACAGCAAGTGGTTCGTGGGATGGAGGATTGCAAGGCTAAGGAAAAGGTTGGGTGCAAGAAGTTGTGTGAGCCTTGCCTCCAAGGCAAGGCAAAGAAGAAGCGCTTCGAGCGCAATGGTCAACGTGCAGCGGCCAACGTGGACCTGATTCACTCCAACGTGTGCGGACCATTCCGCACGCCTTCAAATGGAGGCAACAAGTAATTTCTGACTTTCATCGACGACCATAGCCACAAGGTGTGGATCTACTTCTTCAAGGGAAAGGGAGAGGTCAAGGAGAAGCTACAAGAGTTTGTTTCCATGGTGGAGTGGCAGAATGGTAAGAAGGTCAAGGCGCTACGTAGTGCCAATGGAAATGAGTACGAGGCATGCAAGGGTTGGTTGAACCAACAAGGCATCAACCACCATACCATTACGCCCTATACCCCATGAAGTAATGGCGTTGCCGAGCACATGAACCAGACCATCCTCGACATGACGCAAAGCATGCTCTTCGACACTAAACTCCCACCTCGCTTTTGGGCTCAAGCTGTAAGAACGGCCTGCTATCTTGTGAACCTTACCCCCACAGCTGCACTTCGCAGGTGGGGCAAGAAGCAACAAGAGAAGTAGCTCAAGATGCCACAGGAGGTGTGGTCGGAAAAGAAGCCAGATGCCTCACATCTGAAGGTGTTTGGCTCCACTGCCTAGGCCAAGGTCCAAGCAGGCAAAGGGAGTGGGAAGCTGGATGCTCGTTCCCACAAGCGCGTCATGGTGGACTACAACACTGCACATAAGGCATACAGGCTGTGGGACCAGAATGCTGGAAAGCTCATCCAAAGCCGAGACGTTTGGTTTGATGAGAGGACGCTTGGAAAGGGTTAGGTGTTGCATCCGATCCACGCCCCCAAATCGGGAGAGTGGATCGTGCTACTTGAGACAGGCGATCAGGCACCTGAAAACTGGCAGATTGTGCCAGTGAATCAAGGGGGTGGTTCTGTAAGGAGAGTGGTTGTGCAGGCTGACAAAACAACTGACTCTGATACTGATTCTGAGTCATCCGAGGCTTCTTAGTCCAACTCTGAGGCCAGTGGCTCTTTCTCTGACAATGAGTTGCCAAGGCAGCAAGCATTATCTCAACAACAGCAACAGCAGCTCCAACAGCAGCAGCAACAGCAAACCCAGCAGGAGCGGTAGTAGTAGCATGATATTGAACACCCAGCACGTACAATTCGGTGGAGCACGCATCCAAAGAAAGCCATAAAATAGTACGATGGTGACAGCGGCTCATGGCCCGGACTCAGCTGGTCGTGCTTGGCTTAGGGAGAGCCTGTGCCAGTGGCGGATGCTATGGCCAGGCCGGATGCGGCCAAGTGGAAGAAGGCAGTGGATAACGAGCTCGCGTCCATTGAGTAGAATGAGACATGGGTTTTGGTGGAAAGGCCCCCAAACGCCCACATGGTGGGCTCAAAGTGGGTACTTCGGAAGAAGTTCAAGCAGGATGGTACTGTTGACAAGTACAAGGCAAGAGTTGTAGGAATAGGATTTCCCAGCACTTAGGCTCAGAGTACGAGGAGACCTTTGTACTTGTCATCACATTTGCCTCCATCAGATCCATGTTGGGCATTGCTACTACAAAAGATCTGGAGGTCCACCAGATGGATGTCAAGACAACTTTCCTCCACGGGAAGCTTGACAAAGAAGTACTGATGGAAGTGCGTGAGGGAGTGAAAGCTCCAGAGTTCAAGGTATGCAAACTAGTGAAAGCACTTTATGGGCTGGAACATGCCCCAAGGATGTGGTACAACGAGATGGATGGCTTCATGGCCGGGCTCACCTTCACGCACTGCCAGAAAAACCGTAGTGTCTACATGCAAGAGGACGAGCAAGGTTTGATGCTGGTTGCAATGTATGTGGATGACCTGATCATCTACTCGTCGTCACTCGAGTTGTTGAACAAACTCAAGTCAGATCTCAGCAACAGGTTCGAGATGAAGGACATGTGTCCTCTCGAGTTCTACCTTGGGGTCGCCATCCACCACAATCGAGCAGCAGGTACCACCGAATTGAACCAGACGAAGTACATCATGGAGGTCTTGAAGCGCTACAACATGGAGGAATGCAAACAAATCAGCATGCCCATGATTACGGACTGCAAGCTCTCCTCCTCCATGAGTCCCAGCACTGAAGCAGAGCGGCGTGAGATGGAGAACATACCCTACTAGTCCGCTATTGGCGGTCTCATGTATGCCATGGTAGGAACATGCACTGATATCTGCTATGTTGTGGGACAGGTCAGCCGGTTTGTGGCCAATCCAGGGCCACAGCATTGGCAAGCCGTGAAGTGCATCATGTGCTATCTACAGAAGACACGACACATAGGACTCCAGTTTGGAGGCCAAGAAGGATCTGACCCGCTGTGCCTTGTGTACTACACTAACGCTGACTGGGGAGGGAGAATCGATGATAGAAAGTCTACTTCGGGCTTCGTGTGCATCCTCAACAGTGGTGTCCTCTTGGGCAAGCAGGAAGCAAGACTGTGTCTCTTTGTCGACCGCTAAGGTAGAGTACATCGCTCTGTCAGAAGCATGCAAGGAGACACAGTGGCTGCGTAGCTTGCTTGAAGAAATGAAAGTGCCACAGAAAAAAGCAACGGTGGTCCGCATCGACAAGAAGAGTGCCATGGCAATGGCACAGGATGATGTCATCCCCTAGCACACGAAGCACATTGACATCAGGTACCACCACTCGCACAATCTTGTCACAAAAGAGATTGTGGACCTTGAGTTCATGGAGTCCAAGAAGATGCTTGTAGATTGTATGGCCAAGGCGCTTGACAACAACTTGCACTCTACAAGTACCCAAGGTATCGGTATGATCAACGCAGTAGAGGTAGACTAAGGGCCAAGACAACTGGAGATCATCTCACAGCAGATGAACAGAGGTGCAAGGGAGAGGTGGTCATTTTCTGGTGCCCCTTGACCACTGATGTACTTAGGACAAGTGTAGGCATGCCCTGCTCCTATGGAGTAAGTCCCCTCTTGCTAGTCCTGATAGTATAGCCGGTAAATGGCAAGTGTGACATGCATGTTAAGCGAAACGGTTAGTGCTTAAGAGTTAGAGTCGTGCGGCTTCGAGCCCTGGCAAGGGAAATTTTCTTTGTGCCCCAAAAGATGAGAGGAAGCTCCTAGGTAGCTTCCAATGGAGGATGCCACTTGGCGGTCAAAGGACGCGTGACGTGGCAAACTGGTGAGGTGGCCCAGGATTGTCCTTAAGTGGCCCTCCAAGGAGCCACTGCGCACACAATTCCAGAGCCGGCTGTAGAATCATAAGGTCTATGTCATTTGCATGTGATTCCTTACAGTTCTTACCCTTGAAACTCCTAACAGAGTTGTCCAACAGAGGCAGACACTTTAGAGGCACTGGTTGGTGTAAGCCCCAGGATCTTGCTCCTCGCGTGAAAGTGACCAAGTGTCAAGGACACAGTTGCAACGAAGTGATTCCTATGAACTACTCAGTGTGGAACCGTGATCCTGAGGGTGATATCTCCTCCTGGTTGAAATACTAGGAGCAGACGGCAAGTGCCATTGTGCCGGCCTTGTTTTCTATTTCGTCACCTCAGGCCGGTTGACACAAGGTCTCACCTCGTAGATGTATGTGTACCTTCCTTGGCATCTTCCCAAGGTCAAAGGCCTTGTGCTTTTGGGACCCTCCTTGCCATCGCATTGTCGAGTCTGAAGATGCTCTCTTCTTTGAGGCTCTCACCTACCGCAACTTGTCCAGCATTCTACCGTAGGCCACCGACCACGTTCCTCCTTGTGTGGCCTTCCGGTGGATAGGAGAGTCTAGTCTTGAGGATGGGTCTATCTTGCCCACCTCATTTCTGGTCCGGTCTCTGGCTGCTGACGATCCGGTCATCGTGGTTGTGGGTCCAGTAGCCTCATTAGTCCCCTCTGGCATACCTGATCTCCTGCTGGTGTCAGACCCCTCTGGCATACCTGATCCCATGCTGATGTTTGTCCCCTCTGGCACACCTAATCTCGTGTCGGTGTCAGACCCCTCTGGCACACCTGATCCTATGCCAGATTCGGTTCCCTTTGACACACCTGATCCCGTGTTGGTGCCAGACCCCTCTAGCACACGTGATCCCGTGCTAGTGTCGGTCCCCTCCAGCACACCTGATCGCATACAAACATTAGTCCCCTCTGGCACACCTGATCACGTGCCGGTGTGAGTCCCCCCTGTCACACCCACTCTCGTGCATGCACCTATTTCCATGTGGTTATGGGCCAGCAGATTTCTCCGTAGCCTGAGGTGAGCGTCTCAGCATCGGGCTACTCTTGCGAGCCCGGTAGTCGTCTCCTACCACTAGCCTCTAGGGCTCAGCGGACTAGTGACTCAACGCCTAGACATCCGACTTGTAGTGTTCACATTGGCGAGCCTGGCATGAAGACCCATGGCTTGAGTGTCCAAGCAGACTACATTGAGGTGCATCCAGTAAGTCTTGTCGGCCACGAGCTGGTCTCATGAGAGTTGTTGGTCACTTACGATGTTGCAACCGACCTTGTCGTGGTTGGACCAAGTCCAGAGGCATGTGTCTTAGCCACCTGGACCTCTTCGTCGATGACGCCTGATCCAGGCACATTGAAGGAGGCACTCTGAGCTCAGTTTGTAGACTTGTGGTGTGTTGCTTGTGAGGATTAGGTAAGAGTCATCCGCGAGCACGGTGTCTATGAGCTTGTCGACCTCCTGCCTCGGCAGAAGGTTGTACACACCAAGTGGGTCTTTCGCAAGAAGGTGAAGCCCGATGGCACACTGCATCGCTACAAGGCTCACTTGATGTCCAAGGGGTTCTCACAGGTTGAGGGTGTAAATTTCACTATCACCTTTGCACCACCACTCGCGCTCTGTTCGAGGTTCTTGCTCCCCACAACTAGGAGCTACACGAGATGAATGTGAACAACACGTTCCTCTATGGCACCTTCGAGGAGGAGATGTACATGGTCTAGCCGCCTGGATTTGAGGTTGGTGACAAAGTCTGGTGCTTGCGCAAGGCCTTGTGCAGCTTAAAACAATCACCCAGGTGCTAGAATATGGAGATTAGTGGCATACTTACACGTGCCGGTTACGTGCAGAGTGATGTTGACTCGTCCCTTCTTCTCAGACGGAAAACTGAGAGCTTCACCGCCATCCTGGTCTATGCGGACGACTTCCTCATTGTGTCTCCTTCTATGGAGGCCGTGAATTAGGCCAAGGCAGTCCTTGAGGTTGCTTACAGGATGAAGGACCTTGGTCGTACAGCTGTATTTCTCCCGATAGAGATCATGCATGATCGTCAGCGGTGAAAACTCTTGTTGCATCAGGTACGTTACACCAGCGTTGTGGAGGAGCGGTTTGCTGACCTCCTTGGTATAGTTCCCATAGCCTCCACCCCCATCACACCTGATGGGCAACATGCTCTGAAGGTGGATGATCCAACACAGCTTGGGGAGACATTGGATGTGACCCCGTACTTGCACCCTATTGGCTTTTTCATGTACTTGGTCATTACCACACGACCCGACATTGCCTTTCCAGTCAACTTTCTTGCACAGTTTTCACAGTGTCCTTAGGCGAGAGCCCTTCACACAACTGTAAGATTGGTGTGAAGCGTGGTCTCTTCACCGTACCTCAGACTCTACTTTTGACGGCAGTGTTCAGTCATAGTCGACAGCTACACAGACAAAGACTAGGCGTGGTTCCTGATGGACGCAGTCAGACGGGATACGTGTTCCTACTAGGTGGCACCGCTGTGTCATATAGTAGCGGTAAGCATGGTTGTATTGCACGTAGCTCATCATAGGCAGAATATGTTGCTCAGGGGGCTAGGGCTGCTCAGGCGGTGTGGTTATACCGTGTCTTTTGTGAGTTACATCAGTCCGTACCTTGCATCGTTTTGCACTGTGACAACCAGATTGCTCTTGTCATTGGTGTGTTTCAACGCGCATGAAGCACATTACTGCTGAGCATCACTTTGTGCGTGATCTTGTGGAGCTACAACTGATCTCTGTCACCTGAGTCCGCACAAACATGCAACGGGCTGACTTCTTCACTTACGCGATGAAATTTCATGGTAGTCATTCATTCTGTCGGGCTTCGCCCCTTGCCTGAGATTGGCTGAGAGAAGGGTGTGTGAACATGGACTGTTGGGCATCTTGTTGTGCACCTGTGTCAGTTATGCACCTGTATGGACATGGGTACCATCGGGTCATGGGGAAGTGTTGTGATGTGAGACGTCCCCGTCTGTTTGTATAGCTTACTATGACCAATCAACCATGTCCATGCTCGTGCAGATCCCTGATGGGGACCTAGCTGGCGTCGAAGCACCGACGGGTGATGACTCTACCCACCAGCAACTGCCACACTGCCTCGACGTCCCGGGTGCTTCCTGGGATGCTCTGCAAGTTTTCTATAGTCGCTAGAGTTTTCTTCGTGGAATAGCTTCTGAGCCCGATTTGTATGTGCATTGTTTGTCCACTGATCGATGATGGACCTGTGCGTGTGACCAATCATAGTGTCTGGCTCAAGATTTTGCATCTCTAGGTTCAAACGGTGTTGCGTTTGGATGCATGTGCGCAGAGTCACAGCCAAAACAGTGGTTTTTGGTCGGTTTTAGGTCCGACTGACACTGCCGCGTGCGTCACCCACTGTGCGCCACTTAAGGTTTTTTTGTTGTGTACTTGTCAGTTGTCATCTCTGTTTGCATTACTAAACTCTTGGAGCTTATGAGACATTGTGCGTCTCCCTAGCCTAACTCTTGCTATTTTTTGCACTTGCTTGCTTGCTAGTACGCTAACTGACTGGACCGTGTCGCCACGTCAACAACATCAAAACTGGGAAGCTTCCAAGCAGCTTTTCATCGGCACCTTACATGATTTTATTGATTGAGGATGTTAAAGAGGAGCCTTCCAGCTGGGACCATAGGTAGTCACGGAATGTGACAGATTCAGCTTTATGTCATTCTTCGAATCATGGAGCCACCAGCAACATCTAAACCGATCTTGAACCTTCTTTGCTTGACAAGGGAGATAGCCAGGCCTGTACTATGTGGGATCATTTTGAGTCCTTGAACATTCCAGGTGTGACCGGGAATGCTCTTTCCTATTCATTCTAGAGCTCAATAGTCATAGGCATTTTGTCATGAAAGACATGGCAGCTATTGTAGCTCCATCTTCCCATATGAGGCAATGCCCTTGCATTTTGAACTTCATTAAGGTAAATCCATTAAAGCATTGTCGTTTTTTGTCTCACATCTCTCACTTGTCCTCTGCTGTCTCCTCCTGGCTTGTGTACATCGGCGTGCAGATGACTGACGACGAGATGCGACGCTGATGGGGCGTTGTCCGGTGGAGCCGACGCACGCTAAAACCTACACGCAGTCTGCTGGAGCCTCCTCCCTCCTTCGTGCTCAGCTCCATCGGCAGACCTCCTTGGCAGTCGTGCCGCAGGCAGGCACTGTCGCTGCACATGCTGCCTGCACATGTCCAGCACCGTGTCTGACTGCACCGTTGTGTTCGCAGCGTTGTGTCATGCCTAGGGTCCAAGTTTCATGATTTTCGGGCACTGCCGGTACCGGGGACTAGCATAGACGCTCCCTGGATTTTGGCAGCCATAACTCCTCACTGCTATTTTTCTAGCTGATTTTGACCGTACGACTGCGTTTGCAGCGTGCGTATTATGCTATGGTCCAGTTTTTAGGCAAAACAGATGACGCCCGGGTTTGGGCTGTCGGCCGTCTGGCAAGGCTCACCGAGAAAACCCTGCCTGTCAGAAAGTAGGTCTATTTTGTGATTGGCTTAGAAACTGAGTAACAAGCTCTACAGAGCTGTGGGGGAGCTAGAATTCGGAGGGGTCTCCCATTGTTGCTCATTCTTGTTTCTTAACCAGTCACTTTCAGTTTTCAGCTGCTTTCTGGTGCTAACACTGGCACACGCATCTCTGAGTAACAAATCCAGAGCAATCAGACTTAGACTCTAGAGCGGCAGACTGAGGGGACAGCAGACTAAGCAATGATCATGGAAGCCCGCACGCTGCATCAAAAACAAACTGCCCCAACTTGTGCTTTAGAATCGTTTCTAGCTTAAAATCGTTTCTAGCTTGGAATCAAAGCGAGAGCGCAGCAGCAGCAACAACAGCAGACAACTGGCATACAGGTTCTTGAGTACGCCGGTGGACCCCCATACGTGTCAGTTAAGGGGAAATGCTGCTGGATTTTTCCCCGTAGCATTGACCCGCCTGGTGGCCGCGTCAGATTTATTCCCACGGCCATTGGGCCAGGGGAAATGCTGCCAGAATTTTTCCGGCAGCACTGACCCCCATGCGCGACGCAAAAAGGTGAAAAGCAGGCTGCGTCAAGCACCTGATGGCGATGACGCACGTGGTGACGTCAACCAGGTGCAGTGGCTGGGAGCAGTAGCAAGCAACAGCAGCAGCCTGCAATAGCAGCAGCAGCCCTTAGTAGCAGCGAGCAGTGGCAGCAGCAGCCAGCAGCAACTACGCATAGCAGTAGTCGCCCGCGGTAGCAAGCAACAGCAGCAGCCAGCAGCAGCAGCTCGTAGTAGCAGCAGTGTGCAACTGCAGCAGCCAGCAGCGGCAGCAGCTCGCAGTAGCATGAGTGCGCAAAAGCAGCTAGCAGCTAGCAACAGCAGCAGCCAGGTGTAGCAGCAGCGATAGCGAGTAGTAGCAGCAGCCAATTACAGCAACAACAACAGCAAGCGGCAGTAGTAGTCGGCTGTAACAGTAGTAGTAGCAAGTAGCAACCAGCAGTAGCAAGCACTAGTAGCTACAGCAATGGCCAGCAGCAGCAGCTACAACTGCTCGAAGCCCGTTGCTCGCAACGAGCAGCGAGCAGCCAGCAGTGAGCAGCGAGCTCGCTGTTCACAGCTCGCTGCTAACAGCAAGCAGCAAGCTCGTTGTGATGAACAAAGAAAAAAAAGGGAGAAACACACTAGAAAATCCCCCATCCCGCAGGCGGCCCTATAGCGGCCGTAGCCACCACCACAGCCGGTATAGCAGCCATAGCAGTCGCAACAACACGTAGTAGCTCAGCAACAGCAGTAGCAGCAATAGCAGCTGCTGTTGCAACAACAGCCATAGCAGCAGCTGCAACAGTAGTAGTAGTAGCAACTGTAGCAGTAGCAGAAGCTGCTGCTACAAAAACAGCCGTAGCAGTAGTAGTAGCAGCAGTTACAGCAGCAGACCAGCAGGAGTACTAGCAGCAACCGTAGCAGCAGCAGCAACAGCAGTAGTAGTAGTAGCAGCAACAACAGCTACAACAATAGTAGCAACTACTACAACAACAAAAGTCGTAGGAGCAACAGCAGCTGTAGTAGCAGACCAGCAGCATTAGTAGTAGCAGCAGCTATCCTATAGCTGACACAACAGCCGCTCCAACAACCGCCGCTGCTGACATCAACCATCCTCAGCTGATGGCACCACTGACGTCATTGTTGATGTCAGCAACAACACACAAAAATGTATATAGTAGTAACCGTACAGATAACGGAGCAGCAGGTGCTAACGCCAGGCATCCTAGGTTGACGTCACTACTGATGTCACTGTTGACATCAGCAGCACACACAAAAAAGAAGAGGGAACAAGGAGGGGGAAAAAACACCATGGCAGAGAACGAAGAGGGATCCTCCTCTGTTGGAGGATCCCCCTTTCTGCAACAACTGCAGTAGTTGCAGCAACAACAATAGTAGTAATTGCCACCTCTGCAACAACACCAGGAGCGGCAGCAGCAGTAGCAACAGCAGAAGTCGTAGCTGTAGTAGCAGTAACAACAACAGTAGTAGGAGAAACAACAACAACAGCAGCAGCAGCAATAATAACAACAGCAGCAGTAGCAATAGCACCAGCACCCTGTAGGCTTTGTGATAGATCATACTGTCACGACAGATCCACTCGCCACTTTACACCAGCAGCTCGCAACGCTGACACAGTACCTACCGGCACTACAACTCTCAACACTGTTGCCGCAGCAGTAGTCGCTGCAGGAGCATGAGTTGTCGCCATAGTATCAGTAGCATAAGCCGCCATAGTAGTAGTAGCAACGTCAACAAGCAACTTTTGTCCCACCCGGGTACGCGAGCCCTGCAGTCTCCTACGCCACGTAGTACTTGGCGCAGCAACACACCCATCGCCAACAACAGACGGTGACATCAATCCTAGACCCCACTCTGGGTGCCGGCCACAGGCCAAAGGACTTCGAAACCATGCCACCGCCGTTTCAAGCTGGCGACAAGTTGTGGAGCTCAGAGCTCAGCTTCCGAATCTAGACACTGGGCAAGAGCTTGTGGCCCTACTACATCCTATCCTTCAACTCCACCCAGGTCGACCAGGTGTATGACGCTGGTCGCTCCGTGCGTGCCCTCGTCCTTGTGGCCCCTCCAGAAACGTGTCTTGCCCTTAAGCCCTTCCTTGGTGACCTCACCACTGGTGCTCTCCCTGACCCGGCAACGGCGTGGCACATACTCACGCGTCCTCATCGCATGTCTTGTGACGCCAAGACCAACCGCCTGATCCGGGAGTTCAACTCCCTCTGCATGGGGGAGACCGAGATGGTCACCTCCTACTCGCAGCATGCAGAGGACATCCTACGCCACCTTGAAGATGCCGCACCACCCCCTCTCTCTGCGTTTCTGACTATCAAGCGCGGCGCCACCGACCCCTTCTCCGACGTCTTCCTTCATTTCTCCCAGGACGTCGTCGTCGCGATGGCTGTCCAGGATACCCTCATGCCCTGGGCATACGAGCTCTTCCTCTACATCAAAGAGGCTCGTCAGGAGTCACACATCCATCGCATAGAGTCCCTCGACTCTCGGGTCGTCACCTCCGTGGCCGTTGCCGCCCCAGCAGCAGTAGCGTCTTCCAACGCCATCCCGTCTGGCAAGAAGAAGCGTAGGGGCAAGAAGGGCAAAGGCTCTCAACAGCAATCTAGCAGATCTGGCGGCGTTAGCCTTGTCTGCCACAACTGTGGCCAGATGGTTTCACATGTCCGCTCCCGAACGACGAGGCTCGTGTCATCGCCACCATGCGTTGTGAGCGTGAGCGCCGCCTTGCCACCACTGCCGTGACCGTACTACTCCTACTGCACCTGTGCCGCTTGCGACGGCTCCACCGTAGTACCTTCCGCAGCGGTCCGCGCCTGCTCCTCCGTCACCTGTGCCTCTGGAAGTATCATCCTCCTCCTTCTTTGACTTCAGCACCATTACACTGTAGTCGGTCTACTCTGTCAGACCCTCCACCCGACTGGAGTAGTTCAACTGGAGTAGTTCATCGCACTTCAACTCGGCCTTCCTCGCCCCCCTTCCCAGGGAAGTGCAAGTTGTGTAGTCGCTAGTTCCTCCCTACCCTGCATGACAGAGTCTGTACTGCGGTCGTGTCCTGTATCTTCATCCACACCATCCTTTGTCGTTCCTTTCCCCCGTGCTCCTCTTTGTGATGACGTCGCCTGGCTGGATGACTCGCAGTCCCGGTTCGCACCTCCGTCCACCGTGTCACAGTCGCTTACCCATTGCCATGTGACTGTCAGAGACCTGGCCACACCGGTCCATGATCCGTCAGAGACATGGATCATCAACTCCGGGGCTATGCATCACATGACGGTCTTGCGTGAGGATTTCAGTGTCCTTGGTCCCGTCATCGATGTCACCGGGGTTCGGACGGGTTCTGGTCAGGTGTTACACGTTCGTGGTGTCAGCATCGTTCGTTTCCGTGGTCCAGCTGGTAATGTCTTCGTGACTGATATCCTCTTCGTCCCTAGCCTTGAGCTCAGCCTCTTGTCTGTCACCGTCCTTGATCGCAGACATTTTGCACTCACGTGGTATGGGCACTATGTCATTGTGTCCATCAGGTCGTGTTGTTTTACGTGCAACCGGCCGTGGCAACTTGTAGCACGTACCATGCCTGTCCACTTCTATCTCTATCCCCTCCTCATCGGCCGACACTGGCAACGTGTTTGTTACTAGCACACTGTCTCTGTTGCACACGTGTCTCCTACACCGTCGCTTCTGTCACGTCCACTCTCTCGCTATTGACAGCATACTTCGCACACAGCCAGCCAAGGACCTTGACCCAACCTCCTTTCCTTTGCCGTGTCCCAGCGTCCGTGTCCGCCAACCCCTCAGGGCCGGCTTTCCCGTCCGTATCGGCATGCTACACATGCCTTCCGTGTGGGAGCCTTAGACCCAGGTCGACAGTGAGCACTCAGGCTGCCTCTTCATGTCCTCTCACGCCATGACCCCCTGTCATCCCACGACGCTCCTCACCTCATGTCAGACCCACTTCCATAGTCGTGAGTAGAACCCAAGCACCAAGGCATATGGCTTGGCCACACTATCACTCATCATTGACCTACATCCAGGGTCAGGATTGAGCTACACCTTGCTCCATCAAGAGCAACGGTCTGCCGTTGCGGCCACACTCACATGGATGCTACCACGGGTGCGGGACGCGCACGCCCTCACTGTCCGCCCCAAGGAGCGACTAGAGGACCCAGCCACCCAACATGAGGCTCGGGCATCTCCCGAGGCCGCTCACTGGGAGACTACACACGCCGACGAGCTTGCCGCCATTCGGCAACATCACGTCTATGAGCTCGTCGACCTCCCCATGGGTCGTACGACCATCGGCGCCAAGTGGGTTCTCGGGTGAAAGTGGAAGCCAAACGGGTCCCTGGACAAGTACAAGGCCCCTCTCAATACCAAGGGATTTTCCCAGGTCCCTCAGATCGACTATGACCAGATCTTGGCCCAGGTTGGTCGGTTCTCCATTAGCCAGGTGTTGTTCAGCCTGGTTGCCCAGCACATGTGGGAACTGCATCAAATGGTTGTGAGCAACGTCTTTCTCCATGGATCACTGGAGGGAGAGGAGTTCTACATGGTGTAACCTCCAGGCTTCGACGATGGCTTCGACAAGGTTTGGAAGCTGCAAAAGGCCCTCTATGGCTTGAAGCAGTCACCGCACTGCTGGAACCAGGAGATCAGTTGTACGCTTCTCAGTAGCGTCCTCCTTCGCAGCTCTCCCGACCTCGCATTGTTCATCAGTCCGCGAGGTCAGACCCTCATCGTTGTCCTGGTCTATGTCGACGACCTGCTCATCGTATCGTCGGATGTAGCTGCCATCCAGCGGGTCAAGGACCTGCTGCATGCTGCCTACCAGATGAAGGACCTCGGGCCAGCACGAGTCTTTCTGGGCATGGAGCTTAAGCATGATTTCTCTACGGGCATCTTACATATCCATCAGGCCGTCTATGTCCAGACCTTGTGCAGGCGCTTCCCCGAGGACCTGCCCCTCGTCCTGAGAGCATCCTCATCCATGTCATCCGATGGTCAGACGATGCTCAAGAGCTCTAATCCAACCGTGGTGGACAAGCCAGTAGATGTGAACACGTATTTGCGCGTCATCGCATACTTGTGTTCCTGGCGACGACAAAGTATCCAGACGTTGCGTTCGTTGTCAACCTCCTCGCACAGTTCTCTTAGGAGCCGCGTCACCTCCACTTTGAGGCCGCGATCCGAGTACTATACTACATCGTTTCTATCCCACGCCGATGCCTCGTGTTACGTCCACAGCCATCCGTTGTGGCAACAGAGTATACCGACAGTGACTGGGTCGGCAGTTCGGACGGTAAGAGTCGTGCTGGCTGGATCTTCCTTGTTGGTGAAATGACTATATCGTGGCACAACCGCAAGCAAGGTTCCATTGCGCGTAGTACTACTAAGGCTGAGTATCTGGCCCTTAGTTCTGGCACTTGTGAGAGCATGTGGTTGTGCCGCCTGTTGTCTGAGTTGCGTCAGTCAGTCCCTTCCATCACATTGCACTGTGACAATGAAAGTGTTATGGCCATTGCTAACATTGACATAGTGCATCACACTCGCACAAAGCACATCAATGTCCAGTATCACTATGTGCGTTCATTGTTGCATGACGACAACATGAGCATTGTGTGTGTTGAGACAGCACGGCAGTTGGCTGATTTTCTGACCAAGGCACTGAAGCGTGACTCGTTCAAGAAGGCTATGAGTGCATTCGGTGTGCGTCCGTGAGTTTCTCTCTCTCCCTGTCCGCGTGGTCTCTGTGCTCTCTGCTCGTCTATGTGCACTACGCCTGTGAGTCATGGGGGAGTGTTGGTTTTTGTCTCATATCACTCACTTGTACTGTGTTGTGTCCTCCCGGCTTGTGTATATCGGCGTGCAGATGACTAATGGCGAAATGCAATGCTCATGGAGCGTTGTCCAGTGGAGTCGACGCATGCTAAAACCTACATGCAGTCTGCTGGAGCCTCCTCCCTCCTTCGTGCTGAGCTCCATCGGCAGAACTCCTCTACAGTTGTGCTGTCGGCAAGCACTGTCGCTGCATATGCTGCCTGCACATGTCCAGCGCCGTGTCTGACTGCACTGTTGTGTTTGCAGCGCTGTGTCATGCCTAGGGTCGAAGTTTCATGACTTTCGGGCACACCTGGTACCGGGGATTAGTGTAGACCAGTGGTGTTATTTCGAGATCGAGACCGGTTTCAATCTTGATTGTCTCGCTTTTGTCTCGTCTCGTAGTCTCGTATCGCACCACTCGACAAAATCTCGTTTTGTCTCACACGAGACGAGACGAGACTGAGACAAGTCTACAGTCATGCGAGATCGAGACGAGATTCTCGTACCGAAGCATAATCACGTTTTTTTTATAAGCATGCCACCTGTAGAGAACATGTCAGAAAGACTCATGCATTGCATATTCGTTGTCAACCGACGGTCCTGGAGGGTCAACAAGAATAACAGAATTCAAAATAATCATAATATCTCTGTGTACAAACTCATGAACTTGTCATCAGTTTACATCGTTGACTTAGTGAAGAGTCTTCGCTTCATTGCCGACGATGGTTGAATGCACTATTCGCGTTTCTTTGTTCAATTCCACGTCGTCTGCTTAAGCACTTGTGTCTGGTCGTCAACACTTGTAGTCGTTGGGCAAGGTGGCACCGTAGGAGCTTATGTTATCCTCATTGCATGTCTCCATATCAAATTTTCGTGGTTCGACATACAAAGTGGTGGGTTCGAACATAAAACAAGGTTGGGTGTACTCGTTTGCGAGAAAACCATTCATGTGGTCAGAATGTAGTCCGCCGTGAGCTCGATGCGTTCCTGCTGTCCGTTTCATTACGTGGCTCATCCCTCACTGTAGTGTACAATGCGAGATTTTGCTGGAGGTGAGCGAAACTGAGATGAGTGTTGTGATTTGTGACGTTCGTGTCGACCTTTACAGTTTATTGTGACCACTCGGTCGTGTCCATACTCGTGCAGATCCCTGATGCAGACCCAGGCGGTACCGGTGTGTCGTCCGGTGGTGGACTACCAGCTTGGAGCTGACCGACGGCCGTTCCAGAGCTCTGGACACTACCCGGGACCTCCTGCAGTTTTTCTGCAGCACGTAGGACTTTATCGATGGACTGGCCGTGGGCCCTATTTGCATGTTTTTGCATTGTGTGTCCACCGTTTGATGTCGGATGCATGCATGTGACCAGTCGTAGCGTCCGGCTTGTGATTCTGCACGTCTAGGATCAAACGACGTAGCGTTTTGACATGTGTGCGCAGAGTTACGGCCAAAACAGTGGTTTTGGGCCGGTTTTAGGACAAATCTTGCACTGCCGCGTGCGACACCCGCCATGCGCCGCGGCAGGTACTTATGCCATGGACCTGTCATTTGTCATTTCTCTCTGCAAATGCTATTGAAGCATTCAGACACTTTGCCTTGTGTCCCCTAGCCAAACCCTTGCCGTTGCGTGCATGACTTGTGACTGTCGTCACCGTCTGATCAGGCACTGACGCGTGGTCAACGGCAGTGTTGCTAGGAAGCTTCCTTGCATCTTCTCATGGTATCAGAGTAGTGAGACAGTTCTCACTGAGCTGCGCAGCAGAGACGCAGCAGAGCAGCAGCAGTGAGAGTCACCGCTACAGCAGATCCACTGGGGCCCGTCAAAGACAACTGGTCGCCGTCAACGCAGCCCACACCCATCACGTGAGACCGCAGCAACGGCGTTGCCCCTGTGCCAGCAGCAGCATAGCGGCAGAGCAGCAGCAGTAGCAACGGCAGTAGCAGCGCTGTAGCAGCAACCTGCCACAACAGCAGCCACAGCAGTGCGTGGCGGCTGCACTCGTTGCAGCCGCCGCCTGCAGCCGCAGCGGCGGCCGCGGCACAAGCAACGAGCTGCGGCAGCGGCGGCAACAGCAGAGCAGCAGCAGCGGCAGTAACAGCAGCGCAGCAGCAGCAGCGGCAGCCGCGGCCGCAGTAGCAGAGCAGCAGCAGCTGCAGCAGTAGCAGCAGCAGCTGCAGCAACAGCAGCGCAGCAGCAGCAGCAGTAGCAGCAGCAGCAGCGCGTGGCGGTGGCAGCGAGCAGCAGCCTTAGCGCGTAGCAGCAGCAGCGGCATTGCACAGCCGCTGCTGCCACTACTGCGCACGCAGCCACGCAGCTGTTGCTGCAGCTAACAGCACAGCTGCAGCAGCAGCTGAGCGGAAGCTGCTACGCAGCCTACGCGCAGCTTCCGCGCAACCGCAGCGGAGCGGCTGCACGCTCGCGTAGAGACGCGAGAAAGAAAAAGAAAAAAAAAAGAAGGGGGGAGTCAAGCTGACGTCAGCATTTCTGCTTGCTGACGTCATCAGGTCGTGCTGACGTCAGCCACCACCTGCTGACGTCAGCACCATACTTAGCCAAATTTTTGGCCCGACAGTAAAAAATTGCCAGCGTCTCAACTCTTCGAGAAACGCTGACGGTTTCAAAATCCGACAAACCTGACCTGTCCACCCATACTGAGAGGCGACATGGACTCGTCGGACAACAAGGGGAAGGCGACAGATGATCCCTCCTCCTCATCTTCTGGTGTCCTGAGCCCACGCTCGCAGGCCATTGAGGACCTGCGGAGCCAGCAGGTTGAGATGCGTCGCCTACAGCGGGAGCAGACTGATGCCATCCGTACGCTGACTGAGCTCCTGCGTAGCCAGTNCATACTTAGCCAAATTTTTGGCCCGACAGTAAAAAATTGCCAGCGTCTCAACTCTTCGAGAAACGCTGACGGTTTCAAAATCCGACAAACCTGACCTGTCCACCCATACTGAGAGGCGACATGGACTCGTCGGACAACAAGGGGAAGGCGACAGATGATCCCTCCTCCTCATCTTCTGGTGTCCTGAGCCCACGCTCGCAGGCCATTGAGGACCTGCGGAGCCAGCAGGTTGAGATGAGTCGCCTACAGCGGGAGCGGACTGATGCCATCCGTACGCTGACTGAGCTCCTGCGTAGCCAGTCCACAGTCCCACGGCAGGTTTCCGGGGGGGCTTCCGGCGTCGCGGTCTCTACACAGCAGTCGGCTCAGGCACCCGTTCCAGGAGCTTGATCTGATTCACTCACCCGTACGCTGACTGAGCTTCTGCGTGGCCAGTCCACAGCCTACGGCAGGTTTCCGAGGGAGCTGCCGGCGTCGCGTTCTCTACACAGCAGTCGGCTCGACCTGACCCAACACCTTCTGACCTCCTGGATGATGAGCCATTCATGCCAGGCATGACGGACGACTCCCCGGATCATGAGATTCGAGTTCCTCAGGAGCGCCTCCGTCAGCTGCAGACGGGGACCAGATCTCCTAGGATTCCTACGGTGCGACCGTCACCCGACTATCCCGGTGACTATCCACTTCCTGGAGTCTTCCCCGTCTCTCGTCCTCCTCAGCCTGTAGTCGCCCTCCCCACGGAGTGGCAACCCAAGGACTTTGAGACACCACCTGCACGGTACATCACTCAGGACAACTTCGACTGCTGGGAGATCCTCTGTCAGGTTTGGGCCACTTCAGAGGGCGTGTGGCCCTACTACCACAACCAGTATCAGTCTACAGACCCAGCACAGGTGCAGACAGCAGCCAGGGCGATGTGCGGCCTCCTCTACGCCATGCCACGCGAGACCGTCGTCGACTTCCGTCCTTTCCTTGGCGAGCCTGGCACAGGCACCGGCGCCGATCCACGCGGAGGTTGGGATCTGGCCCTATCCCTGCTGGCCGCAGAGACGCACGCCACCCGAGCAGCACACATTCGTGCCTTCCACTCTCTCCGTCAGGGACCTGGAGAGCCTGCAGTCGATTACTAGCGACGCGCCATGTGCATCTACACGCGTCTTGGGACCTCCGGAGGCACAAAGCTGTGGGCGCTCCGTACGATGATGCTCGGAGTTCGCCTTGAGTATACTGACATCTTCACACGGTACAGCGACACCATCCTTGAGCCTTTCTCAGCTACTCTGCAGCTTCTCCCTTCGGCGCATCAGCTTTTCCTCCAGGTGACTTCAGCCCGCGAGGGAGCCGTGGCCCATCAGGAGACTGTCCTTGCTGGAGCAGTCGTCGCATCACCATCATCATCCCTCCTACAGTCTCCTTCTTCATCGTCCATCACTTCCTCGTCTTCCTCCTCCTCTTCGGCCCCGCCCACACCCACTCAGACATAGGGTGTTGCAGCAGCAGCTTAGGGGAAGAAGAAGAAGAAGGGGAAGCGGGGACCAGGTCAGCAGCAGTCACAGCAGCAGTCGTCTTCCAGTGGTAGCAGTGGACGTTTCGTTCACTACTACAACTGTGGCGGCGCCCATCGCTACACCGAGTGCCAGCAGCCGCTCGACTGGACGCGGATTACTCATGGGCTCCAAGCGGCACACGCCCTCCGTTCCGTGTCCAGCACGTCAGCCTCGACTTCCTCGAGACGCGTGGAAGCCACGACTGCAGCTGTTCCTGCTTCCCCACCGGCGAGTAGCAGTGATCCGGACCCACGCAACCGCACCATCGTCGAGCTTTGCCACCTTCCGGTGCTCCGCTTTCAGGGAGGTGCGAGTGTGTTGTCACAGCCGAGTGATTCACAGACTGTCGGTCCGTCTGTCCATGTGGCTCGGGATGACTCGTGTGGGGGGGCACAGTCGGCATGTGATGATGATGGGCCTGACTATACACATTGGATTCATGAGTCCCACCTTTGTTCCCTTCGTCGTTTCTCCCCACCTGCTGCTCAGTGTCCGTCTGAGGCCGAGTGTTCCATTGCCCGTTGTACATTGACGTCCTCCAGTCGTGATGCCGGTGGCACTTGGATCATCGATTCAGGTGCCACACATCACATGACGTGTCATCGTAGTGACTTTGTTTTTCTCGGCCCTGTTGCGTCCGTTCGTTCCGTTCGCACCGGCTCTGGTCAGTGCTTGCTAGTCCAGGGTTTTGGGATCGTGCGCTTCGATGGTCCGTCTGGCCCCTTGTATCTCTCCGAGGTGTCGTTTGTGCCTGACCTTGAGCTCAGTCTGCTTTCTATACGTGCTTGCACACTAATGGGACTCTCTGTGGAGCACACAGCCGAGTCCGCGACTGTGACTGCCATTGATACTCGCAGCATTGTTCTGCGTGCCTCTGTTGTGGATGACCTGTACCGTATTTCCCGGACTTCTGGTCCTTGCTCCCCTTCCCCTTCAGCTCGTGTTTTTTTCACTGGTATTCTGTCTCCTGAGCACCAGCGATTGCTTCATCACCGTCTGTGTCATGTGGGCTCCGACACTGTATCGAAGCTCATTCGGACACAGCCCGCTCTCGGTCTTGATGCGGCTTCTTTCAAGAAGCCGCCCAAGACCGACTGTCTTTTCTGTGCCCAGGGTAAGATGCATCGCTGCACCTACCCTGACTCACGATCTCGCACACTTAGCCCTCTTGAGCTAGTCCATTCGGACCTTCTTGGTCCTCTTCCTGTCGAGTCTATGTCTGATAGGGGTCGATACGTCCTGACTCTGACTGATGACTTCACCCGGATGCGGTGGGTCTACAGCATGCGCCAGAAGAGTGACGCCGCTCTTACGGTTCTCCTCTGGCTAGTGATGGCTGAGCGTCAGTCCCGCCACACGCTGCACACTTTCCGATCGGATCGTGGCGGCGAGTTTCTAGGCGAGATGGATAGCTTCTTCGCTGAGCACGGGATTTTTCACCAGGTCTCCGCTCCCGCTACTCCTCAGCTGAACGGTGTTTCCGAGCGTTGGAACCGCACCATGGAGGATGCGGTTCGCACTATGCGGTCTGAGTGCGGTCTCCCAGAGTCCTTCGCTTTTGAGGGCTTTGCCTACATGACTTCGGTCTGGAACCGCCTCTCGCACGGTCCTCTTCCGGACCACGTCACACCGTATGAGCTCTGGTTTGGCCATCGTGCTGACCTTCATCTCGCTCGCGTCTGGGGGTCCTTGGCTTCCGTGTGGTACACCGAGGACCAGCAGGGGTCCAAGGTCTCACCGCGGGGTCGCTTGTGTGCCTTTGTCGGCATCTCCCCGCGATCGAAGGCCAGGCGATTTTGGGACCCTACCCGCCTTCGCATTGTTGAGTCACACGACGCGCTCTTCTTTGAGTCCCTCACCTACCGTGATCTGATGTCGATTACGTCGCTGTCTGTCACACACATCCCTACGTGTGAGGTTTCTCACCGGATGGGGGAGTCTTCGCCTGCGAGCACCCCTCTTCAGGCTGATCTGTCCATTCGAGCTCCCTCCACTTCACGGTCTCTAGCCATTGATGACCCAGCGATCATCGTTGTCCGCCCAGAGACCTCTCCAGCACCACCGGTTTCTACCCCGGTTCCCTCGCCTCCCTCCGATACCCATGATCCTACACCTGTGCGTACTCCTGTGTCCGCCGGCACTCCTGCTTCTGTGTGTGGTCCTGCCTCATCTGTCCCTACTGTCACACCGAGTTCCGTGTCTCCCACACACGCCTCTCCTCGCACGACATTACCAGCTCCCTTGGCTCAGCACTCCCCGGCTGTGACTGTGCCCGTTCTTGAGCCTGAGGTGCGCCCCTCGAGCCCATGTTACTCCCGTGAGCCTGGCGGTCGTCTTCGACCGTTGGACTCCGGAGCTCAGCGAGCTTCTGGTCCTGCACCCAGGCGCTCCACTCGCAGCGTCGCGAGTGGTGACCCTGGCACAAAGGCCCTAGGCCTGAGTGTCCGCACTGAGCACATAGAGGTATACCCAGCGTGTCCAGTAGGGTACGACATCGTCACTCGCGAGTTCCACATCGCTTGTGATGCAGCAGCCGATCTTGTGGTCATCAGACCTAGCACTGAGGCATGTGCTCTTGCCACGCAGAGCTCTCCCGCTTTGGCGCCTGACCCGGGCACACTGAGGGAAACTCTCTCATCACAGGATGCTGACGCTTGGCGTGCTGCCTGCGAGGATGAGCTTCGCGCCATCCGAGAGCACGGAGTTTACGAGCTAGTTGACCTTCCACCTGGAAGGAAGGCTATTCAGGTCAAGTGGGTCTTTCGCAAGAAAGTGAAGCCAGATGGCTCACTGGAACGCCACAAGGCTCGCTTGGTCGTCAAGGGGTACTCTCAGATTGAGGGCATCGATTACACTAACACCTTCGCCCCTGTCGGCCATATGACCTCAGCTCGAGCTCTGTTCGGTGTAGTGGCTCAGCATGACTGGGAACTACACAAGATGGATGTGAACAATGCGTTCCTCCATGGCTCTCTGGATGAGGAGATCTACGTGGCTTAGCCACCCGGCTTTGAGGATGGTGACAAGGTCTGGCGCTTGCGCAAGTCCTTGTACGGCCTCAAGCAGTCTCCTCGGTGTTGGAACCAGGAGATCACTGGCACCCTGACTCGTGCGGGTTATGTACAGAGCGAGGTAGATCCCTCTCTCTTCATCTGCCGGACGCCTGAGCGGTTCACCGCCATCCTGGTCTATCTCGACGACCTTCTGATCGCGTCTCCTTCACTGGAGGCCGTGAAGGAGGCCAAGGCCGTCCTCCAGACTGCCTACAGGATGAAGGACCTTGGTCCTGCAGCGGTGTTTCTCGGCATGGAGATCGTAGGAGACCGCAAACGTCGTACTGTGCTACTGCACCAGGCCCGATACACACGTGTTGTGGGGGAGCGCTTCAGCGATCTCCTCGGCGCAGATCCCACGGCTTCCACACCCCTCACACCCGACGGGCAGGATGCCCTGAAGGTGGACGATCCCACACAGCTGGGGGAGACAGTGGATGTGACCTTGTACCTCCGTCTCATCGGATCCCTGATGTACCTGGCCACTACCACACGTCCGGACATCGCATTCGTCGTCAACCTCCTTGCCCAGTTTTCGCAGGCTCCACGTTCTAGAGCCCTTCATGCGGCTGTGCGAGTGGTGCGGTACGTGGTCTCCACACCGTACCTCGGACTCTGCTTTCGCCGGCAGTGTTCGGTGGTCCTTGATGGCTACACCGACAGCGACTGGGACTGGAGCCCAGACGGACGCAGTCGCACTGGTTACGTGTTCCTGCTTGGTGGTACCGCTGTGTCCTGGCGCAGCGGGAAGAAGGGCTTCATTGCACGTAGCTCATCAGAGGCACTGTATGTCGCTCTGGGTGTAGGGGCTGCTGAGGCGGTATGGCTGCAACGTCTGTTCCTTGAGCTAGGTCAGTCAGTACCCGCCATTGTGCTTCGTTGCGACAACCAGAGTGCTCTTGCTATTATGAAGAACTCTGGTGTCTTCCATGCTCGCACGAAGCACATTGCAGTAGAGCATCATTTTGTGCGTGACTTGGTGGAGCGACACGTGATCTACGTCATCTGGGTTGGCACTGACATGCAGCGTGCCGACTTCTTGACGAAGGCACTAGCACGCGGAAAGTTCCCGGTGGCCATTCGTTCTGTCGGGCTTCGCCCCTCGCCTGAGAGTGGTTGAGTGTGAGGTGTTGTGGTGGCCATTCACTCCGTCGTTGCACGCGTTGTTGTACTCGTTTCAGTCCTGCACGTGTATGGACATCCGTACCATCGGGTCATGGGGGAGTGTTGTGATTTGTGACGTTCCTGTCGACCTGTAGAGTTTAGTGTGACCACTCGGCCGTGTCCATACTCGTGCAGATCCATGATGCGCACCCAGGCGGTGCCGGTGCGTCGTCCGGTGGCGGAATACCAGCTTGGAGCTAACCAACGACCGTTCCAGATTTCTGGACACTACCCGGGACCTCCTGCAGTTTTTCTGCAGCACGCAGGACTTTATCGGTGGACTGGCCGTGGGCCCTATTTGCATGTTTTTGCACTGTGTGTCCACCGTTCGATGCCGGATGCATGCATGTGACCAGTCGTAGCGTCCGCCTTGTGATTTTGCACGTCTAGGATCAGACGACGTAGCGTTCTGACATGTGTGCACAGAGTTACGGCCAAAACAGTGGTTTTGGGCCGGTTTTAGGACAGATCTTGCACTCCCGTGTGCGACACCCGCCGTGCGCCGCGGCAGGTACTTATGCCATGGACCTGTCATTTGTCATTTCTCTCTGCAAATGCTATTGAAGCATTCAAACACTTTGCCTTCTGTCCCCTAGCCAAACCCTTGCCGTTGCGTGCATGTCTTGTGACTGTCGTCACCGTCTGATCAGGCACTGACGCTTGGACAACGACAGTGTTGCTTGGAAGCTTCCTTGCATCTTCTCAACGAGATCGAGAAAGTCAAAACAAAAATCGATACCAGAACGAGATTTTCTTGTTCTCTAAACCCGAGACGAGACATATTGTACCGGAATGGAAAAAAAAGAGTTCGAGATCGAAAAATCTTTTGTTTCGATCTCGATTTAACAGCCTTAGCGAAGACGATGCATGGGTTTAGGCAGCCATAACTCCTCACTGCTATACTTCTAGCTGATCCTGACCGCACGACTGCATTTGCAGTATGCGTATTCTGGTATGGTCCAGTTTTCTAGCAAAATGGTTGACGTCCGGGTTTGGGCTGTCGTCCGTCTGGCAGGGCTCATCGAAGAAACCCTGCCTGTCGGAAAATAGGTATAGTTTGTGATTGGCTTCTACAGAGCTGGGGGGGGGGGGGAGCAGGAATTTAGAGGGGTCTCCCATTGTTGCTCACTGTTGTTCTTAATCAGTCACTTCCTGTTTTTGGCTACTTTCTGGCACTCACACTAGCACACACATCTCATGTTCATTGAGTAACAAACCGAGAGCACTCAGACTTCGACTCTAGAGAGGTAGAGTGAGGGGGCAGCAGACTAAGGAATGAGCGTGGAAGCCTGCACGCTGCATCAACAACGCAACTGCCCCAACATGCGCTTTAGAATAGTTTCTAGCTACTATTTCCAACATCTATTTACTCAGGGTGGGAAATGTTGATATTTCTTGACTAAATTTCACGAGCCTTTCATATGCAAAGGGACCAATTTAATTGTGGAGGAACAATGTTGGGGTCCTTGTTCCCAAGGTCCTCTTAGTAGGGTAAATTGTTTCTATAAATATATGGTCCCTTTTTTTACATATCTCTCTTAGTTATCTTATATGAAAGCGAAAATAGAGAGTACATGTCATGAAAAATAACAACAATTTTCCGGTGGAGAAGGAATGAATGAACTCACATGAGCGATGCTTATGCTAATCTAACTTAAATAACATGAAATAAATTCAAGAACCGTGGATCCATAAGTTCATTGCGGATCCCAAACTGAACACAAGCCGGTACCCAGGAATAGGCCTTTTCAGAATAAAGCCTGGGTGGCTATTATAGGTGCCGATATCCCTCGTTAAGAAGCAGGGACGAGGTTTGCTCACACTCTCGCCACTAGATAGTGGCGACGGAAAGGATGGGTTGCATCGTTGCGGTTGGCCTCGGAAGAACGGCAACTTTGCGAGGTACCCCGTATTTCTCACTCACGTATGCCATACACCCCGACTTCCGGAAATTTATCACGATCCGCCCCGTCTTTCAGATTTGCGTCACTATCAGCCCCGACTTCAGAATTTGGGGAGCCATTTGCCCCGCATCGTGATGCTACTGTTCGATATATCCCGCAGTCTGCCGATTCATGTCTATTTCTGACGGGGCCCTGGATTTTCTCTCGTAAAACGAGCCGATGGAAAATGTTCACTCGATTAGGTTGGCGGATTTCATGTTACTAGTTTTATAAATGAACAGGCGCTCAGCGAACAGGTTGCAAGTCTGCGTTCTTCCAAAGGTAGAGGCAAATGATGCAAGTTGTCATTACAGCGTGGAGGGAAGGAAAGACATGAACTTTTTCAATGACATGTACTCAACTATGTCACGACCAGAGTCGTGACAAAACAGCACGAGTTGACATATGCCATGAATCCTAAGGCCCTGTTTCGATCGTCTACAACCGACAATGATTTTGAGTGGTACTATGCCATATACCCCGACCGTATGCGATATACCCAAAGGATCGACCGTACGGCGTGAACTATTTTCCGTACGGCGGGGTGGATGGTGACGTCGAAACGACAGACGGGGTACTTGGAGACCTACTTTCTGAAGTCAGGGCGAATGGAAACCTACTTTCTGAAGGCGGGGCGGATAGTGATCTACTTTTTCAGGTCGGGGCGGAAGACGCTACATGATCCGAAAGGCGGGGTACCTAATGTATTTCTCGTCGGAAGAAAAGCGAAAGGGCGAACTGACCTGAACAGCTCATGCGAGTTAGATTCCTGCAAGTCAGGACAAGCCGTTGCGGATTGTACGAAAGTCGCGAATTCGGCTATGAACGTAAGACCTCGTCATCGGCCTTCGTCCTCTGATGCCTACTGTTGACCTGGCTACAATTGTCGAGGGTTTGGAAAAACATAGCCATCGTTGTAAGACTTTCGTGAAAAAAAAGACAGCAGGATATGTCTGTCATCGGGCACTGAAGTAGGCTCTCCACGAAAGGAAAGTTTTATTCATGGCCTTCAAAGTACGGGATTTAGAGAATCGGGTTTTATGCGAAATGGCCTCTCCACTAATATCCGTGGCTCCAGATTTTGAGGAGACGTCTGAAATCATTCGGCAGAAGATTGATCAAGAGCAGGTCGAAGGAGAGTCCACACGATGTCGCTGAACTCGAGTGCATGCACCAATATCTCGTCACCGGCTTTCCGTGGCTGTATTGATAGGTCGGATCTATTCAGCGCTTGCCGATCGCTGCGTGCCACGATCGGCCAGTGTCGTTTGCGCGATGACTCAGCGCTCACCAGCCAAGTGGTACGAACTGCGACTTTCTGATCGCACGTGCGTCTACGTGTATCTGAATGCGCAAAAACTCTTTTTCTTCTCGCCGAGGCTCACAGGGTCAATGGAACGGCGGGCAGTCGTTGCGTTCGATCGAACGCAGCGACTACCGCGTCGCCGCCTCCTGCCCAAATGGAACTGGGGTGTTTTGGAATCCCAGTTCCATTTGGGCAGGGGGCGGCGAAGCGTTTTCCGCCGCACGGTCACGTTGCACGTGCCAACACACACGAACGACCATGTAGCCCAAGTCTTAGGCCACAGGGGGACATGCCTCTACTCCAGATGGGCGCATTGGTGGATTTGGAGACATCCATTTGTATAGGAATGGACCAAGGTTGCACGTGGCAACACGTACGACCATGTAGACGGGGTCTTTGCCCATAGGGGGGCTGATCTCAGAATTCGGTTCTGCCGCAAAGATCGATTTGGACAAATCTTTTTCTCTTCCGCTAGTATTGTCCGACAGTGCTGCGCCGTTGTCGGCTACAGAGACTTCCGGGGGGCGAGAGCGGAAGGGAGCCGGAGGAAGGAGAAAAAGGACTTCAGGCGATTCGCGCGAGTGCTACGCCCAATTGTCGAGCCGCTGCGATTCTGCGCTTCGGGGCTGTTCCACACCCCGCCGAAGCGCCAAAGCCCTTCAGCCAAGCTTGGTCGCGCTCACGTTCATAAACAGGACTGTCGCGGCCAGTAGTACACGATAGAATATCGGGAAGGAGGCCAGTCGATTTCAACTTGAGAATAGCTAACTTAGCGGGACACGTGTGACACTTCTAGTCGTCACACACAGGTCTTTGGCCTGCCGCCATGGCTCCCAGCGGTGACGACAAGAGGCAGGGCCCATTCTCCCGCTTTACGTTCCACTGGATCAACAACATTGTGCACAATGCACGCAGAGGCCAAGTCGAGGCCGGGTCGCTGCCTCTGCCGCCGGAGCAACACGCTGACACCAACTTCGAGGCTTTCCCGCAGCAGTGGGAGGAGGAGCTCAAGAAGGATCACAATGACAAGAAGAAGGGACCGTCGCTGCCGGCGGCGCTATGGCGGCAGTACAAGGGCGAGCTGATGCTGGGCGGCGTGTTCAAGCTGCTGTGGAGCATTTTCGTGATCATGGGCGCCTTCTTTTTCGTGCGCAGCCTGCTGCAGTACGTGGACCCTAAGGCCACCCAGTTCAAATCGGACCTCGCCGG
>SZWC01005141.1:62547-80467 GCA_023375785.1 Penium margaritaceum
TCTCTCTCTCTCTCTCTCTCTCTCTATATATATACATATATATATATATATATATATATATATATATATATATATATATATATATATATATGGGAACACCATGTGACAAACGGCGTTTGGGGCAGTTGAGCGTCAACAAAGATAAACTTGAAAGAATACAGCAAGTTAAGAATGAAGTTACAATTAGACCCCCCACATGCACACGTGGTAGTGCCAAGGCAAACCAATTGGTGTAGATCGCACCAACCTAGGTGCATGATTCCAAAGAATTGGTGGACAGGATCTGGGGAGTTGTGATTTGCATATGCACCGTCTCACTGGCCTGTGCTGTGACCTCTCAGTTGGTGTACATGCTCATAGCGACGACTGACCTGGCGGACGTTGACGACGACGTGCACTGAGCAATGGAGGGGACGTTGCACCGATTTGAGAGATGCTGCTCCCGTCTCCTTGTGTAGGTTCTTCTTGAGAAAATGCGTGGAAGCTTCTTAGCGACACAGCCGCCGACTAGGCGCCAGTGCGTGGTCAAACGGTGACGACATTCACAGGTCGTGCACACAATGGCAAGGGTTTGGCTAGGAGACACAAGGCAGAATGCTTCAATAGTATTTGCAGAGAGAAATGACAAATGATAGGTCCATGGCATAAGTACCTACTGCGGTGCACGGCGGGTGTCGCACGCGACAGTGCATCTGTCCTAAAACCGGCCCAAAACCACTGTTCTGGCCTAACTCTGCGCAGGCATGTCAGATTGCTAGGCCGTCTGAACCTAGACGTGCAGGATCACAAGCCGGACGCTACGACTGGTCACATGCATACGTCTGGCATCAAACGGTGGACACATAATGCAAAAAATTCAAGTCACAACACTCCCCCATGACCCGATGCATCAGGGATCTGCACGAGTATCGACACGGCCGAGTGGTCACAGTAAACTGTACAGGTCGACAGGAACGTCACAAATCACAACACTCCCCCATGACCCGATGGTACGCATGTCCACACACTTGCAGCACTGAGACGAGTACAACGAGTGCAAAAACAAATGTGACAAGGACACATCCACACCCCACACTCAACCA
Source organism: Penium margaritaceum (assembly GCA_023375785.1). Classification (NCBI taxonomy): domain Eukaryota; kingdom Viridiplantae; phylum Streptophyta; class Zygnematophyceae; order Desmidiales; family Peniaceae; genus Penium; species Penium margaritaceum. The sequence goes on from SZWC01005141.1 coordinate 63,630, forward strand.
CTCTCAGGCAAGGGGCGAAGCCCAACAGAACAAATGGCCACAAGGAACTTTCCGCGACCTAGTGCCTTCGTCAAGAAGTCACCACGCTGCATGTCAGTGCCAACCCATATGACGAAGATCACGTGTCGCTCCACCAAATCACACACAAAGTGATGCTCATCTGCAATGTGCTTCGTGCGAGCATGAAAGACACGAGAGTTCTCGGGAATGGCAAGAGCACTCTGGTTGTCACAACAAAGCACAATGGCAGGTAGTGACTGACCCAGCTCAAAGAACAGGTGCTGCAGTCATACCGCCCTAGCAGTCCCTGCACTCAAAGCAACGTACTGTGCCTCGGATGAGCTACATGTGATGCAACCCTGCTTCTCGTTGCGCCAGGATAGAGCGGTACCACCGAGCAGGAACACGTAACCGGTGCGACTGCGTCCATCTCGGCTCCAGGCCCAGTCATTGTCAGTGTAGCCGTCAAGGACCAACGAACATTGCTGGCGAAAGCAGAGTCCGAGGTACGGTGTGGAGACCACATACCGCACCACTCGCACAGCTGCGTGAAGGGCTCTGGCAGGTGGAGCCTGCGAAAACTAGGCAAGGAGGTTGACGGCAAAGGCCATGTCAGGACGTGTGGTAGTGGCCACATACATCAGAGATCCGATGAGACGGAGGTACAAGGTCACATCCACTGTCTCCCCCCCAGCTGTGTGGGATCGTCCACCTTCAGGGCATCCTGCCCGTCGTCGTGAGAGGTGTGGAAGCAGTGGGCACTGCACCAAGGAGGTCGCTAAAGTGCTCCCCCACAACACGTGCGTGTCGGGCATGATGGAATAGAAGTGTCCGACGTCTACGGTCTTGCACGATCTCCATGCCAAGAAACACCACTACAGGACCAAGGTCCTTCATCCTGTAGGCAGTCTGGAGGATAGCCTTAGCCTCCTTCACGGCCTCCAGTGAAGGAGACGCGATTGGACGGTCATCGACATAGACCAGGATGGCGGTAAACCTCTCAGGCGTCCGTCGGATGAAGAGAGAGGGATCTGCCTTGCTATGTACATATCCCGTACGAGTCAGGGTGCCAATGATCTCCTGATTCCAACACCGTGGAGACTGCTTGAGGCTGTAAGAGGACTTCCGCAAGCGCCAGACCTTGTCATCGTCCTCAAAGCATGGTGGCTGAGCCACGTAAATATCCTCATCGAGAGAGCCATGGAAGAACGCGTTGTTCACATCGATTTGGTGCAGTTCCCAGTCATGCTGAGCCACTACACCGAACAAAGCTCGAGCTGAGGTCATGCGACCGACAGGGGCAAATGTGTCAGTGTAATTAGTGCCCTCGATGTGAGAGTACCCCTTGATGACTAAGCGGGCCTTGTGGCATTCTAGTGAGCCATCCAGCTTCACTTTCTTGCGAAAGACCCACTTGACCTGAATAGCCTTCTTCTAGGTGGAAGGTCGACTAGCTCGTACACTGCGTGCTCTCGGATGGCGCGAAGCTCATCCTCGCAGGTAGCACACCAAGCGTCAGCATCTTGTGATGAGAGAGCTTCCCTCAGTGTGCCCGGGTCAGGCGCCATAGAGGGAGAGCTCTACGTGGCAAGAGCACACGCCTCAGTGCTAGGTCTCATGACCACAAGATCGGCTACTACATCACAAGCGATATGAAAGTCGTGAGTGACGAGATCGCGCCCTACGGGGCACACTGGATGCACCTCCGTGTACTCACTGCGGACACTCAGGCCTAGGGCCTTTGTGCCGAGAGCACCACTCGTGATGCTGTGAGTGGAGCGCCTCGGTGCGGGACCTGACACTCGCTGGGCTCCGGAGTCCAATGGTCGAAGACGACCGCCAGGCTCACGGGAGTAACCAGGGCTTGAGGGGCGCATCTGAGGCTCAGGGACAGGCACAACCAGAGCTGGCGAAGGCTGAGGCAAAGGAGCTGGTGATGCCGTGCGAGGAGATGCGTGTGTGGGAGACACGGGACTGGGTGTGACAGTAGGAGCACGTGAGGCTGGACCACGTACAGAGGCAGGAGTACCGGCGGACACAGGCACAGTCGCAGGAGTGCGCACGGGTATAGGATCATGGGTACCTGTGGGGTGCAAAGGTATAAGGATAGAAGCTGGCTGTGCTGGAGAGGTCTCTCGGCCGACGGCGATGATTGCTTGGTCATCAAGAGCCGGAGACTGAGAAGTGAAGGGAGCTCGAACGGACACATCAGCTTGGCGAGAGGTGCTCACAGGAGTAGACTCCCCCATTGGTCGAGAACCCTCACATGTAGGAACATGCGTGGCGGATAGCGACGTGATTGATGTCAGATCACGGTTGGTGAGGGACTCAAAGAAAAGCGCGTCACGTGACTCAACAATGCGATGATGAGTGGGATCCCAAAAACGCCGGGCCTTCCACCGCAGGGAGATGCCTACGAAGGCAAACAAGCGACCCCGCGGTGAGACCTTGGATCCCTGCTGCTCCTCGGTGTACCACACAGAAGCCAAGAATCCCCAGACGCGAGCGAGGCGCAGGTCTGCACGGTGGCCGAACCAGAGCTCATACGGTGTGATGTGGTCCAGAAGAGGACCGTGCGGGAGGCGGTTCCAGACCCAAGTCATGTAGGCAAATCCTTTAAAAGCGAAGGACTCTGGGAGACCGCACTCAGACCGCATAGCGCGAACCGCATCCTCCATGGTGCGGTTCCAACGCTCAGAGATACCATTCTGCTGAGGAGTAACAGGAGCGGAGACCTGGTGAAAGATCCCGTGCTCGGCAAAGAAGCCGTCCATCTTGCCAAGAAACTCACCGCCGCGATCCAAGCGGAAGGTATGCAGCGTGTGACGGGACTGACGCTCAGCCATCACTAGCGAGAGGTGAACCGCGAGAGCGGCGCCACTCTTCTGGCGCAAGCTGTAGACCCACTGCATTCGAGTGAAGTCATCAGTCAAGGTCAGGACGTATCGACCCCGATCGGACAGAGACTCGACGAGAAGAGGACCAAGAAGGTCCGAATGGACTAACTCAAGAGGGCGAAGGGCACGAGAATGGGAGTCATGGTAGGTGGAATGATGCATCTTAACTTGAGCGTAGAAGAGGCAGTCGGTCTTGGATGGCTTCTCGAGAGAAGCCGTGTCAAGACCGAGGACGGGCTGTGTCCGAATGAGCTTTGACACAGTGTCGGAGCCTACATGACACAGACGTTGATGAAGCAATTGCTGGTGCTCAGGAGACAGAACGCCAGTGACAAAAGCACGAGCTGAAGGGGAAGGGGAGCAAGGAGGAGAAGTCTGAGAGACACGATACAAGTCATCCACAACAGAGGCATGAAGAACGATGCTACAAGTGTCAATAGCAGTCACAGTCACGGAGTCTGCAGTGTGCTCCATAGAGAGTCCCATCAGTGTGCAAGCACGTGCAGAAAGCAAACTGAACTCAAGGTCAGGCAGAAACAGCACCTCCAAAAGATACAGGGGGGCAGACGGACCGTCGAAACACACGACCCCAACACCCTGAACTGGCAAGGACTGACCAGAGCCTGTGCGAACCGAATGAGCAGACACGACAGGGCCGAGGACTACGAAGTCGCTACGACAACAGGTCATGTGATGAGTGGCACCGGAATTGATGATCAAAGTGCCACCAGAATCACAACTGGAGGACGTCACTGTAAAAACGGGCAATGGAACACTCGGCATCAGAAGGACGCAGGGTAGTGGGTGGGGAGGAACGACGAAGGGCACAAAGGTGGGAATCATGAATCCAGTCAATGCAGTCAGGCCCATCGTCATCACATGCCGACTGTGTCCCCCACACAAGTCATCCCAAGCCACAAGAACAGAAGGACAGACAGTTTGTAAACCACCCGGCTGTAACAAAACACTCGCACCTCCCTGAAAACGAAGCGCCAGAAGGTGTCGGAGCTCGGCGATGGTGCGGTCACGTGGGTCCGGGTCACCGCTGCTCGCCGGTGGTGAAGCGGGAATTGCTGCAGTCGTGGTCGCCACGCATCCGAAGGATGTGCTGCTGGACGTGGAATGGAGTGCGTGTGCAACATGAAGCCTACAAGTAATCCGCGCCCAGTCGAGCAGCTGCTGGCACTCGGTGTAGCGATGGGCGCCTCCATAGTTGTAGTAGTGAACAGAGCGTCCACTGCTACTACCCGATGACGGCTGCCGTTGTGACTGCTGTTGGCCCGAGCCGCGCTTCCCCTTCTTCTTCTTCCCCTGTGCTGCTGCCACAACACCCTGTGTCTGAGTCGGTGTAAGCGGGGTGGAAGAGGAAGAGGAAGATGAGGACGTGACGGAGGATGAAGAAGGGGAGGGGCGTCGGTGGTGATGCCACAACTGCTATTGCAAGGGGAGTCTCCTGATGAGCCACGGCTGCCTCACGGGCGGAAGTCACCTAGAGGAAGAGCTGGTGCGCCCAGGGAAGAAGCTGCAGTGAGGCCAAAAAGGGCTCGAGCACAGCATCGGTGTACCTCATGAAGATGTCTGTGTGCTCAAGGTGAACTCCGAGCATGATCGTGCGGAGCACCCACAGCTGTGTGCCTCCTGAGGTCCCAATGCGCGTGTCGATGCGCATGGCGCGTCACCAGTAGTCCGCTGCAGGCTCGGTAGGCCCCTGACGAAGGGAGTGAAAGGCACGAGTGTGAGCGGCGGGGGTGGCGTGTGTCTCTGTAGCAATCTGGGATAATGCCAGGTCCCATCCCTTGCGTGGATCAGTGCCGGTGCCAATGCCGACCTCGCCAAGGAATGAGCGAAAGTCGACGACGGTCTCGGGTAGCATGGCGTAGAGGAGTCCGCGCATCGCCCTAGCTCCTGTCAGCACCTGTGCTCGGTCCATAGTATGATATGGACTGTGGTAGTAGGGCCACACTCCCTCTGAAGTGGCCCAAACCTGGAAAAGGATCTCCCAGTAGTCAAACCCGTCCTCGCTGGCATACCGTGGGGGTGGTGTCTCGAAGTCCTTGGGTTGCCGCTCCGTAGGGAGAGCACCCACATGCTGAGAAGGACGAGGGATGGGGAAGAAACCTGGAAGAGGGAAGTCACTGGGGTGGAGGTCAAGCGACGATCGAATCTCGGGAAAAAGGGATGTGAGTGAGGGCCAAGAGCTCGTCTGGAGCTGGCAGAGACGCTCCTGAAGTACACGAATCTCATGCTCGGGGGAGTCTCCCTCCATGCCTGGCATATCTGGATCCTCATCCCAAGGATCAAGAGGTGGCGGGTCAGGCCCAACTCCTGTCTGAGGCTGACTGCTGTGTAGAGGGTGCGACACCAGCACCTCCCTCGGAGGTCTGCCGTGGGACTGTGGACTGGGCACGAAGAAGCTCAGTGAGTGTACGGATGGCGTTAGTCTGCACCTGCGGTAAGCGACGCATCTTGTCCTGCTGGCTCCGCAGGTCCTCAATAGCCTACGAGCGTGGGCTCATGACCCTTGGGCAAGAAGAAGAAGGATTGAGTATCCTCTTTCCCTTATCACCGGACGGAGCCATGTCACCACTCATTAAAGGCCGAGATGTCAACTTAGTCGGATTGCAGAAATTTCAGCGTTTCTCGAGGAGTTGAAACGCTTGCAAATCTTGACTCTCCGACCAAAAATTTGACTAAGCAAAGTGCTGACATCAGCAGGTGGTTGCTGATGTCAGCATGACCTGATGACATCAGCACGAAAAATGCTGACGTCAGCTCCCCTCCGTTTTTTAACAACTTTCGCGGTTGTTGTCCCACTGCGTAGGGGACGGCAGCTTCGCAGCAGCCGTGCAGAAGCTGCGCGGAAGCTCCGTAGCACCTTCCGCTCGGCTGCTGCTGCTGCTATGCCGGCACGTACAGTAGTAGCCTCGCGGCTGCTTGTGCAGCAGTGGCAGCAGCTGCGCACTGATGCTGTGCTACGGTGCAGCTGCGCGAAGCTGCTGCAGCTGCTACGCGTAGCTAATGCTGCGCGCTGTTGCCGCCGCGTGTTGCTGTTGTGCTACTGCTCTGCTCCTGCTCCTGCTGTTGCTGCTCTGTGCTGCTGCTCAAAGCTGTTGCTGCTGCACGCTGCTGCTGCCCGCCGTCGCCTCCGCCGATGAGCAGCGCAAATGCGCGCTGCTTCTGTTGTGTGCTGCCGCTGCTGCGCGCTGCTGCTGCCACGGGCTGCTGCTGCTACTGCGAGCCACCGCCTGCCGCCGCTATGGCCTGCTGCCGCCGCTGTTGATGCCAATGCCAGCAGCTGCTGGCGGCTGCCGGCCAATGCGGATGTCACCTGCTGCTGCTGGTGGCTGCTGCTGATGCGCTCTCACGTGGGTGACGTCGCCGGCAGTCGGGTGTTGTCGGCAGGTCCCTGTGGATCAGCAACAGCGGTGACGCTCACTGCTACTGCTCTGCTGCGTCTCTGCTGCACAGCTCGGCGAGAAGTGTCTCACTGCTCTGATACCATGAGAAGATGCGTGGAAGCTTCCTAGCGACACAGCTGCCGACTAGGCGTCAGTGCCTGGTCAGACGGTGACGACAGTCACTGGTCGTGCACACAACAACAAGGGTCTGGCTAGGAGACACAAGGCAAAGTGTTAGAGTACTTCAATAGCATTTGCAGAGAGAAATGATAAATGACAGGTCCATGGCATAAGTACCTGCCGCGGCGCACGGCGGGTGTCGCACACGACAGTGCAAGATCTGTCCTAAAGTTGGCCCAAAACCACTGTTTTGGCCGTAACTCTGCGCGGACATGTCAGAACACAACGCCGTCTGAACCTAGACGTGCAGGATCACAAGCCGGACACTACGACTGGTCACATGCATACATCCGGCATCAAACGGTGGACACACGATGCAAAACATGCAAATCGAGCCCATGGCCAGTCCACTGAAAAACTCTTGCGTGCTGCAGAAAAAACTGCAGGAGGTCCTAGGCAGCGTCCAGAGCTCTGGAACGGTCGTCGGTCAGCTCCAAGCTGGTAGTCTACCACCAGACGACGCACCGGTACCACCAGGGTCCGCATCAGGGATCTGCATGAGTATGGACATGGCCGAGTGGTCACAGTAAACTGTACAGGTCGACAGGAACGTCACAAATCACAACACTTCCACTTTGTAGCAGTGTACCCCCACCTCCATCGACAGCAGCCACAGACGTTCATGCCACTGACGGTCATGGACGACTGATCCTTGAGTCTGCCTAGGCTCTGTTGATGTGTGTGACAGAACCATGTAGTGACCTCTGGCCTCGTTGCACCCTCACCTCAGTGATGCAGGTGACTGACCGGAGAGAGACAGCTCATCTGACGACCTCACCGTAGTGACCTGGCTGCACGACTACACATGCCAACACTTATGTGGACACAAACCACATCCTGTTTCTCACGTTCCGCAGGCTCATGCTTGGTGTTGTTGCTCGCCGAGTTGGGTGCACACCCACAACACATTCTGTTCTGCAATCTTGACAGGCTTGATAGGAGTTGTTTTATTGTGGACTTATGGTTTGATCACCCACAGCTCGCGGGTAGCGAGCGAGAGCGAGCTCGCTTATCGCCCGCTCAGTGCCCGTCACCTAGCTCCTCATACGGTTGTGACTCCCTTTGTTCGTTCTAGTTTTCTTCTCCAACTCCCATCAAGCATTCATGTCCGTGGTGGGCGTCTTCGCGCCCTTCCCACGCGCTCCTCCAGTGTCTTGGTACCCGCCGTCAGTCCTTCTCAGTCCCAACCTAAGCAGTCACCAGCCTTGCCAATCGACATGGATGCCTTGGGCTTGGCGACAGGGGTTGTCCACCCTAGCTCAGCCCTCAGCTACACACTGCTCCGGACGGAACATGAGCGCGCTCTTGATGTTGCCATTCTTGGCAGCATCGTTGAGTGCCTCGCAACAGCTGCCTCTACACCCATGTTGCCTGATCCGACCACAGTGCGACAGGCACGCACGGCACCAGACGGACAACAATGGGAGGCTGCAATGCGGGACGAGCTTAGAGCCCTAGACGACCATGGTGTATATGACCTGGTCGATCTACTGCCCTGCCGTAAGGCCATGGACGCCCGCTGGGTCTTCCGTCGGAAGTACAAACCCAACGGTGCACTAGACAAGTACAAGGTACGTCTCACCGCCAAGGGGTTCTCCTAGGGGAGTCCTTGGGGTTGAAGTCCCTGGGGTTGACTTCGATGAGATATTCGCTCCCGTGGGATGAGACACTACCGCTCGCGTCCTCCTAAGTCTCGTAGCACACCATGATTGGGAGCTCGAGCAAATGGACGTGAACAATGCCTTCTTGCATGGACGATTGGATGAGGAGATCTATATGGTGCAACCCCCAAGGTTCTCGGATGGTACCGACAGAGTCTGGAGACTGCGTAAGGTCCTCTATGGTCTCAAGTAGTCACCACGGTGTTGGAATGAGGAGATCACCTCCACCCTTGAAAAGGGGGGATACCAACGCAGCACAGTGGATCCTTCCCTCTTTGTCACACCTCGGTCTACACCGTTTGCGGCCATCCTCGTCTACGTCGATGACTTGCTGATCGCCTCCCCGAGTCGAGAGGCAGTGTCATATGTGAAGTCTTTACCACAGTCTGCGTACAAGATGAAAGATTTGGGTCCAGAATGTGTCTTTCTCAGTATGGAGCTTGAGCGATACCGTTCTAGTCGCGTCCTTCACATTCACCAGGCGGCGTACGTGCGGAGCCTGGGGGAGCGCTTTGCCACCCTGCTTGAGGATGTGCCCACTGCATCAACACCAATGACGCCTGCTGGGCAGAGGCTGCTGAAAACTTTGGATGTATCAAAGCTGGGGGGGGGGGCGGTGGATGTTTCAGACTATCTTCGAGTCATAGGCGTCCAGATGTACCTGGCTACCACCACCAGAGCAGACGTCGCCTTTGCTGTGAACTTCCTCATCCAGTTCTCCCCGGGGCCCGAGAACGTGCCACATAGAGGCAACGTTGTGCGTCATTAGGTATGCACTTTCCACTACGCGAGCGGGCCTCTGCTACCGGGCACAACCGTCAGTAGTTGTCGATGGCTACTCTGACAGTGACTGGGCGCATGATGCAGATGCTTGTAGTCGCACTAGCTATGTCTTTCTTGTCGGTGGAATAGTCATCTTGTGGAAAAGTGGCAAGCAGGGCTGTGTCGCACGTAGCTCTAGTGAGGCCGAATATGTCGCGCTTGGTGCAGGCACTTTTGAGAGTGTTTTGTTGTGTCGCTTGTTGCAGCAGTTGCGTGTTCCCATCCGCTGCATCACTTTGCACCGTGACAATCAAAGCACGAAAGCTATTGCTGAGCATGATGGCATGCATCACACTCGCACGAAGCACATCAATGTGGAACATCATTTTGTATGTAAGCGTGTGGCCGCAGGTGACATCCAGATTGTCTGGGTTGACACCCGACAACAGCGAGCTGACTTGTTTTCTTGTGGACTAATGGTTCGATCACCCACAGCTCGAGGGTAGCGAGCGAGAGCGACCTCGCTTCTTGCCCGCTTGCTGCCCGTTACCTAGCGCCTCGTACGGCTGTGACTCCCTTTCTTCGTTCTAGGTTTTTTCTCCAACTCCCGTCAAGAATTCATGTCTTGATCTCGCCTCTCTTGGCCCTAGCACCCCCAAGGAGTGCCTCCTACAGGCTCAGGCAGCCATAACTCCCGTGCGTGATTTTCTAGTTAATTGTAAGTGCACGACTGCATTCGTAGCGTGCATGTTCTAGTGTGCTCCAGTTTGAGGGAAAACGGACGATACCTGGGGTTGTCGGTCCTCTCGCAGGGCTCAAAGACAAAACCCCATGGACCAGAAAATATGGTTCTTTCCTGATTGCCTCGTAGACTGAGTAACAAGCCTCGTAGAGGTGAGGGTATTGGTTAGTGTGGGAGGGGTCTCACACTAAAATTCGTCCTTGCTGTCAACTCAGTTATTACTCATTTTCAAGTACAGTTTTGGCGCTAAGTCTTGATTGCAAGTTTTCTCTCTCACAACTGAGCAGCCAGCACTGCTCAGGTGCTAGGTCTGGACACAACAGGTCACGCACTTCAATCCAAGTGCATGAGGCGGCAGAAAAATGTCTTGTCCAGACTAGCGCAACATCGTTTCCTTCTCAATCATCCGTTTACCCGTGTCTCGACTGACAAGAAAACATGCTTTATACCCAAAAACACATCCAGACTCTACAATGATATACTAGCACTATCGACAAGCCAAGCTATGCAAGTATAGGCATCTCGAGAAGCTGTAACATGTAACCGGGTGTCCCAGTCTCAACCACATCCAATCTAAATATGTCAGACAAAGGGTCAACAAATAATCAATCAATCATTTCTTGGTCTTCCGAGGTACTGGTACGAACCACCGTGCACCCGGGCCTTGACCATAGGGAGAATGCACAACCTGTCGAAGACAATATGCAGCAAATCATGGGGTCTACCGAACCACTGGCACAAACCACAAACTGCCAGGGTGTCGACCATTGAGATAACTCTATCAACCATGCATAGGTCAACTAGGCAGCTAGAATACACCATTTTTGTCACAGAATGAGTGATGTAGATGCTGGAGAACCATCAACACAAAGTAGAAAGTTATCACTATACAAGATTATATAACATCAGACAACTCAAAGCTCATACAGTAACACATCCCCTAGGCAGGAAGATGCATACACTCCCCTTGGTGAGAGAATCTTCGGAAAATCAACCCGAACATCGCTTTGTCGGGGTAATTGTGCTCCACCTACATATCGTTGTGTCAGTACATCTCCCCCATGCTCAAACGAGCATAGGAAGAACAATCAAACAATGGCTATACCTGAGAGTGGCTATAGATGTGGAAGCTGTTGGTTCTCAGGCATCTCTCACTGTGCTCTGTTGCGTCCTCCCGGCTTGTGTACATCAGCGTGCAGATGACTGACGACGAGACGCGATGCTGGTGGAGTGTCTTCTGGTGGGGCTGACGCACGAAGTGGCCTACACGCAGTTTGTTGGAGCCTCCTCCCTCCAACAAGCTCAGCTCCATCGACAGACCTCCTCAGAAGTCGTGCCGCCTGCAGTCTTTGTCGCTGCATATGCTTTGTACATGCGTCCAGTACCGGGTCTGATTGCACTGTTGCATTCGCAGCGTTGTTTTATGCATAGGGTCCAAGTTTCATGATTTTCGGGCACTGTTGGTACCGGGGACTAGAGTAGACGTCGCCAGGGTTTAGGCGGCCATAACTCCACACTGCTACTTTTACAGCTGATTTTGACTGCATGACTGCATTCGTAGCGGCAGTATTATGGTATGGTCCAGTTTTCAGGCAAAACGGACAACACCCGGGTTTTGGGCTGTCGGCCATCTGAGAGGGCTCACCGAGAAAACCATGCCTGCCAGAAAATGGGGGCGACTTTGTAAGTCGCCGCCATTCTTGCTCCACCGTGTATGAGACGTCCCCATTCTGAGAAAAATGGCTAGGCCGCCCCCATTCTGGAAAATTATGGCCAGGTCACCCCCACTTTTGATGCTCCGCGGAATTATGGCTAGGACGCCCATGAAGGATGAAACATTATCGACGTATTGCCCCCACTTTCAGAAAATTCTGGCTAGGTCGCCCCCATTAATAGGGGCGACGTAGCCATAATTCTCAGAATGGGGGCAAGTTGGGAAACTAATAAAAAGGGCGGAGTGACTATATACCCCAAGTTTCGCACAATAAGCCCCATCGGCCCCTCCGTCGGAACGATAAGCCCCATTCGCCCCTCCGCCAGACCGATAAGCCTGATCCGTCCCTCCGTCGGAGCGATAAGCTTGATCCGCCCCTCCGTCGGAGCGATAAGCCTGATCCGCCCCTCCGCCAGCACGATAAGCCTCATTTGCCCCTACCCATGAACAATAAGCCCCATATACCCCTTGCAATTGTCGAAGTCGTAATGTGACGGCATACGGTTCATTTTTCTACCGGAGAAGGGTGTCCTGGTATTATTATTTCACTTTTCCCATAATTTGTTCCTCATTTCGTACAACCACGCGGCATGCATGTACTCGTGACTTATGGTTTAGTATGAAGTCGACAATGAAAATGTTTTGATACTTGAAAGTGTGCGGTTCAGCGTGCTTCATGTGCTCGTTTACTGGGGGTATCCTTTCATTCTCAACATATTTCAATGAGTCCGGGTTTCCGTCAATCCACACACCGCACGTCTGCATGGTCGTCTTACCAGCACATGCAATGTCCTCGTCACATCGAAACACTCCCTGAGCTGGCAAGGTTCATGCACTGGCATCCAAACGTCATGCCGCGCCTAACAGCTGTATGGCCAGTGCAGCAAGCGATAAGCGGGGCAATTACATTGCGCCGCTGGACCATTCGACAGCTGTCCGTGTTGCAACTTCCGCGGCACGCCATGACGAGCTGCCAAGCACATGTCGCTGTCACATCCTTTCAACCGCTGGTGGCTATGGACATGCCGTTGGGTACCCAAAAGCATGGTGTAGTATTAGTTGCAGGCGGACTGTGGATAACATGCACTACAGTGGCAGAGTATGTGCATCAAGAGGGGTATCGGCGGACAGTGCCCTCATCCTACGTGTACACCTATCCTCGGATTGTCCGCCACTTGCACCACATGTTTCGGCAAGGTACCTCTGGAGTGTCATCCAGTGTCACTCAGTGTTGTTTCATCGTCGTTGACGCCATCACCGCTCCCTCTGACGATGTTGCTTCTGCTGCTGCATCCTTCGTGAATCCAGAATGGTGGACGACCAATTCGTAGAGGACGCCGGTAAGCCTAATGAGGAGGGTAGATGGGATAAATAGGATTCTGTTTTGTGGACTAAATACCCACCGTTTTGGATGACTTCCCAAGAACACGCGTGGCTCGTTGCCACGCAACCAAGTCCTCACAAGAACGCTACTCGGTGTGCTGAGGGACCTGCACCGCGGTGGTACTCCGATAACCCACCGCCGAACAACCCATCAGGCGCGTTTGAAGATGTTATGTTTTGGTTGACTCGGGATTGGAACGATGATTGGTGGTCCCGGTGGTTGGACGAGTGGGACGCCCTCCCACAGAACCAACTCCCGGATGAACCACCACGTGCTCCCAGGTCCCCCGATGTCCGGGAAGCCAGACCGGTTAGGTTTAGCATGGGGCGCCGTCGCGTCCTGTCCGTGCCACATGGCCACCTCGGTAATGCTCACTTTGTGCCCATGATGCATCCAGTGTCTGCTTTTTTTAGGAAGACGGAGACAGTGGATGGAAGTACAGGTTCCTCTTCTTGGTTTTGCATGGACTGCTTTTTAAACCTGTTATTTCCCATGTTACTTTATGCTATGCTTTCATGGACAGGCGATTCGGACGATGAATTATGCCACAACCCGAAGAAGCAGAAGGGGACGCCAAAGGATCCGGCAGAGGGTATGTTGTTTGACAACATGGACGCTGCCCGTGCGTTCGTGGAGGACTACGCGGTTGACAACCGCTTCGGACTTAAGTGGGTGCGCGGTGAGCCTGCCAGATTCCACGTGACATACGCCGAGGCGAAGAACAAGCAAGTTTGGTGCCGTCACTGTATCCCACTACACCGACGGACACAAGTGTGTCCCCAAGATTGGTCGCGGCAATCCGGCCCGCCAGAAGGGGTGGGTGGCCCACAAAATAGGTGAGGCACTACAGCGCGACCCCACAGCGTCAACAGCCACCCTGCGGCAGGTACTCCACGAACGGACCGACATCAACATCTCCAACAACATGCTCTACCGTGCGAAGACACATGCCCAGGAAACCTTGATGGGCAAGAAAACCGACACGTGGAGTCTCTTTTCATCTTACGTCGATGAGGTACGTACACATGAACGCTTGAAAGCTTGAACAAAGCCGTGGTCATGTATGTTTCAGGTCAATTGACATGTGTATATCCATTTCGTGTGTGCAACTGAGACGCGTTGACCCAGGCACCCACGCGGTCGCGCACAAGGACAAGAATGGTGCTTTTCTATGGGCTTTCGTCGCTCCAGGGGCTGCCAGGATCGGCTTCCAACACGGTCGCCGCATTTTGACCATGGATGCAACGTTTTTTGAATACGGGCATAAGCAAACCTTGTTGCTTGCCCAATTTTTTTACGCCAATGACCACACAGTGCCCATGGCGTGGACACTGGAACCGACCGAGGACGAGAAGAGCTGGAATTTTTTTTTGCGCACAGGTTGCCCTCGTGTATCCCACTACTGCTCTGCCTGGGACGTGCATCATCACAGACAGAGAGAAGGGCCTAGAGAAAGCGGTGAAGAAGTACCTAAGTGGTGCAACACACACGTACTACGCATGGCACTTGCGCGAGAACGTCTGCATTGCCTACGGGAAGAAAGCCGCACACTGGGCATGGAAGTGTGCGCATGCGCTCAATGTCGACCAGTGGCAAAAGGCAACCACCCACCTGCGGCAAGTAAGTGCATCTGCCTATGCAGATCTGTTTGGCAGGCCAGGTGAGGATGGGACTGTGGTCGGGGGTGTACCTCTGGAGAAATGGACACGTCTCCACTGCCCTCTAGGCAGGGGGGGGGCACACCACCTCCAACGCAGCAGAGAGCTTGAACACACGCATCGCCACGCACCGCAAGATGTATCCATACTAATGTCTTGTGAGCATCCTGCCCTTTGTGAACCACATGTTTTGTGCTCGGCGTGCCCAGGCTGAAGCTGTGCAGACCTCCTTGGCCCCTGCCCAAGCCGACCGATTGCTCAACTGCCTAGCAGTGGCACGTGAGTACACTGTGACTGAGGAGGGCCCAAACACTGCAAAACTGGATGGTCCAACCAACAATTCCCGACAGGTAGACCTCCTTGAGAAACGTTGCAGCTGTGGCTGTGGGAGGAGTTCGGAATGCCATGTCATCATGCATGCGCTTTCCTGCTCGTGAAGCGCATCAAAGCAGAGAACCTTGTCGACCCTGGACTCACGCACATGGCATTCCGACGGGCATACAACAACCCCAACCCCTCTCCAGTGGTGAAGAACATTGTGCCCGTCGAACCACAGTGGCTTCAACCGGGACCAAGGCGAGGGAAGGGACGCCCGCACAGCGCAAGGAAAGACTGTGAGACCCTGCGGAAGAAAAACTTCATTTTTCCACGGTGCGGACAAAAAGGCCACACCAGGATACGCTGCAAAAACCAGCCTGCTCCAAGCCCTGCACAGGCTGCAACAAGGGGGTATGATGGACGTTTAGAGGCTGTTGCTGCACAGGCCGTAGCAGCCTTGGAGGCACGTGCAATTGCCTCCACAGCTGTAGATGCTCCACTTGCAGCGTATGCGAGTGGTGACGTGAAGTACGATCCCGAGGCTCCGCCCCGGGATGAATAGGATGATGACGATGTTGGTGCTGAAAGTGATGATTCTGGCACATACTCCCCTCCTCTTGGTGATGATGGTGAGACGGTGACGCAGGATGAGCACACCCAGCAGCTGGATGAGGAGGAGAGAGAGTGGCAGGAGATGTACGAGGAAGAGCCAGAGGAGGCAGAGTGAGGTACGTACTTGTTTTCTTTGTCCTCGTGCCCTCTTATACACACTTTCATACAACTCGCCTCATGTGCTTGTCATGACTAATACTTGGTTTTCTTCATGTGCAACATGAAGCATGCTGGACTATGGAGATTGAGCACACCATAGTGAGAGGCGGCTCACAGTTCACCCGGAGAGGGGGGTTTCGGGTTAGGCAGAAGGTCAGGGTTAGGCTTAGACATAGTAGTTCATTGCATGTGGGGAGGGGGGCCAGTGGTGTGCATGTTCCGAGAAGCAGACGTGGCGGCCAACATTCACACACGCAGGCCGAGGTATTCTACGATGCTGAACACTGTCAGCCATGGGAGCAACTGTGTCCTGTCTGTGACATTCTTCACTTTCTCCGGGGATTGAGTCGTGATCTCTTCGAGGATGTTACGTACCCCACGTTCACTGTCTGTGGCGTTTAGTGTTTGACATTTCCTTAATTGATTGTACTCAAGCCAAGTCCCTTGTGCAAATTTGGTCATTTGAAGTGCCAACTTTATCAACAAGTAGTGCCAGAAGTAGGTGAAGTGTACTTATGAATGTTGATACTGAAGGTAATACTACAGACAGAAAGACTGTTCATAACGTTAAAATGACTGCGTCTCTTTGAACATCATAAGTATAGCCGAAATACTTGTCATCTTTTGTGAAGGATAACCTTCACAAACCACTTAACAAAATAACACATGCGACTGTCTGTTATAGCCTGCACAACCACCTCGTGGGAAGTAAGTACATCATTTATTCAGGAAGGAACAAATGATTTCATTGGTACATTCTTCATGAAGTGTCCTACCGAGGATGCTACATTGCTGGACATCCTTACCATACGTTTCTGAAGAGGTGACCTTTCATTTATCATATTGCTTACTATAATAACAACGAGGGGGACATATTGAACATGAAAGTTGAAAGTACTTGAGCCCAAAGTATCCAGTAAAACGGTGCAATTGTGCGCATACAATGTCCTGATTTGACAGCTATATTTATCATTACTACGGTCAGAAGTAGCCTAAAGTAGAGGACATTTAGTTGCTTTAATGCACACTAATAATCAGGAAAAGGGTGGTACATTGTTCATTTTCATGCAAACACTTTATTCCACAATGCCTTGCATATAGTTATGAACATCACACAAGACATGAGGTAAAGGATGACGTTTATCACAACCGCAAACATGGAAGTGGCCACACCGAGATCCATGGCGCCCAATCGGGTGGACACAACAACGGGCGAGCATGAGGTGCTTTCATGCCCAACTGCCAACACATGGTGTATGGGTCCTCAGGTGTATTTGGGTTGATGATGTCCCATGCGCGCTTTATCTTTGCCCACTCCGCCACCGCAGTTCCGTGATCCATGGGCGGGGGGGG
>SZWC01005141.1:94760-113431 GCA_023375785.1 Penium margaritaceum
GGACGCCTCGGCAGGCCTTCCGGAGCAATTTCTCCAGATGGTATTTTTGTTACTCAATCCGGTCGATTATCCACCGGATTTCGAGTCGCAGCCGGCTCCCAGAGTCGCTGCGCACACCCTAATTTTGGAAGGCCATATCTCCCTTGATACTTTTCCGATTCCGGCGAAACAACTTCCGCCGGATTCAGCGACTCGTCAAATTTAAAGGGCAATCATCGATATTAGGATCTGAGCAATTGTCGATCGGCGAAATGTCTCATATATCCGCGCAAGCGTGAACAAAAGCCTGAGATATCCAGAACTTAAATACAAACCACGCAATATCCAGTAAGTTAAAAACAAACTACGCCATACCCATTTGTATGGCCATGCCCGATCGGCGACTGAAGTCGCCGATCGAGCGAAGCGAGGGGGGTGATGCGTCACCCCCGTCGCTTCGCTCGCCCCCCCCCCTTGCGAGAATCGCGATCGAGCAAAAACGCCTTTTTCAATTTTTTTTTTCGGAGAAGCAAACCCCTTTTTTGTCCATTCAAACCGCTTTCAAACCCTACCCCAAATTACACTCGGGGTTTAGGGTTTTATTTTTGCGCGGGCTCCTGCTGGGCCCCGCGGTAGCGGGGCCCAGCAGGTTCCCTTTCAACGCATGGGGTGTTTCGGACCCCCCACCCAAAAATATCGCAAACCTTTGGGAGAAAAGTCGCAAACCCCTCAATAGAGGGGTTTGTGATTTTTTCTCTCATGTTGACGACGTCAGCATGTTGTCGCTGGATGGCATGCGGCGTCAACATAGCGTGTACATTCGGATACAGCTTATTTTTTTGCGTGCTCGCTGGATATAGCGTTAATAAAGAAGCGAAAACTTCCGAGATTGGATATGGCATGGATAATGTGCGAAACGTGGATATGGCGGTAGATATCGAGAATTCTGTGGGTATATGGTCACTCCCCCGATTGTCGATTCGCCAGATCCGCCGGAGCGGAGTTCTCACTTTCTGGCGGCTCGTCGACGCCTGCCGGCGCCCCACTTGGGCATGCGGAGGGGCAAATTTTCAACATTCTCCCCCTTGCACCTGCCATGCCCACTGCTCCTGCTTTCTCTCACTCATCTTCCGCTGCGCGCTCCAGCCCATCATAGCTGGTCATCCCAAGCCCGGCCACGCTCATCGCGTGCCGGTCCGCGGGTTGCGCTTTGGTCAAGCAATACGCAAGCATGTTGTGCGTGCTGCAGTGCTGTAGCACCACCTGCCCCTTCTCGACCATGTCCCGTGCGTAGTGGTAACGCACGTCAATGTGCTTCGTCCTCCTGTGCTGAGTCGGGTTGTTGGTCAACGAGATGGAGCCGGTGTTGTCCTCTTGCACCACCGTTGGCTCCTGCTGCGGCACGCCCAGCTCCCCCAGCAACCTGCGGAGCCACACCGCCTCCTTGACCGCCTCGGCCAGTGCGATGTACTCCGCTTCCACTGTGGAGGTGGCGACACAGTCCTGCTTCCTGCTGCACCACGAGACTGCTGCACCAGCGAGGAAGAACACGTAGCCGGATGTGGACTTCCGCTTGTCCACATCGCCAGCGTAGTCTGCATCCGTGTAGCAGACCAGGCGCAAAGGGTCCGCCCGCCCTTTGCCGTCGAACCTCAAGCGCGCGTGCCGCATCGGCTGTAGGTAGCAGAGGATGCGCTTGACCGCCTGCCAGTGTAGTGGCCCTGGATCAGCCACGTACCTGCTCACTTGGCCCACCGAGTAGGCCAGGTCCGGTCGAGTCGCCACCATGGCGTACATGAGGCTGCCCACCACTGATTGGTAGGGCACCCCTGCCATATCCTCCCGCTCTTCTTTTGTTTGCGGCGCCATTGCCGCACTCAGTTCACAGGTCGTGGAGACAGGACTGCACACTGGTTTGCAGTCCTCCATGCCGTACCGCTTCAGCACCTCGGCCACGTATTTGGCCTGTCCCAGCTCAAGCGTGCGCGCCCTCCGGTTCTGCGTAATGCTCACCCCAAGGTAGAACTCCAGCTCCCCCATGTCCGACATCTGGAACCTGCTGCTCAGCTGCTCTTTCAGTTGCTGTAAGCTAGGCAGGTCAGAGGAGCACAAGATCAGATCGTCCACGTAGAGTGCGAAAATATGATGGAGCTTCTTGCTGCGCCGCACGTATACGCTGTGATCCGCCTCACAGCGCTTGAAGCCGAGTTGTGCCATGAAGCTGTCCATTTGTTGGTACCAGCATCGGGGCGACTGTTTTAGCCCATACAAGGACTTCCGCAGCTTGTACACCTTGCCCTCCGGCGCCTCCACCCCCTCTGACACCTCCATGTAGATTTCTTTGTCGATGATGCCGTTGAGGAAGGCCGTTTTTACGTCCATTTGGTGGAGCTCCATGTCCTTCGCGGCTGCCACCGCAAGGATCGTCCGGATACTTGTGAACTTGGCGACGGGGGCGAACGTCTCATCGTAGTGCTCGCCCTTACGCTGTGCGTACCCCTTCGCCACAAGCCGCGCCTTGTACTTGTCAACCACACCTTCCTTTGTGAACTTGGTCTTGAAGACCCACTTGGAGCCGATGACCTTGGCGTCTTTCGGCCTGTCAACCAGTTGCCACGTGTCGTTTTCAGCAATGGACGCCAACTCTGACTTGATGGCGGCGTCCCACTGCTCCCCCTCGGGCCGCGCAAGCGCCTCTTGCACGGTCGTCGGTTCCGTTGATGCAGCTAGCATGCACCGCGTCATGCCGATCCATCGACCGGTGCCTGCGTCGAAACGCTTCCCCGCTCTCCGCTGCCTCCCGCTCCGGCGCGACAGTCTTGGCGGCGTCTCGTCACTCTGCTGAGATCCTTCCGACTCAGCCCGCTCCGGTGAATCATCGACCGGACGGCTCCCCGAGGATCCATCCCGCTCCGGTGAACCATCAACCGGACGGGCGGCGCGTCCGGAGTATTTTTCTCCTACGCCCGACGCGAACTCCACCGGGAGTGCACGCTTCGGCACCCACGGTGCCTCCTTCGACGGATCATTCCGCCGGATCTCCAGCCCAGCTGCATCGTCGTCGGAGTCCTCCGTGTCGGCTGCTGCTCTTGTTGCACCACCGCGCTCCGATGCCGCATCATCGACCTCCGTGTCCGTCGGCTCCTCCTCGTAGTCAAGGAGCTGGAATCACTCCCCCTGTTTTGGAGTGTTCCCGACGCTCATGTCGTTACTGCTGCTGCTGAAGCTCTGCTGCTCGTCGAACTCAACATCACGGCTGCGGATGATCTCTTGCGTGCGCGGGTCCCAGAGCCTGTACGCCTTTTGTGCACTCTCGTAGCCGAGGAACAAGCACGGCTTCGCCCGCGGTTCCAGCTTGTTGTCACGTCGTTGCGCCGCCTGCACCATCGCGTGCGCCTTGCACCCGAACACCGTCAGGTGCGCCACGTTTGGCTTGCGCCCGCTCCGAACCCCCTGCGGTGTCTTCCAGCCGCCCTTACCCTTCAGCACCGCTGTTGGGGTGAGGTTGATGGTGTAGCTCGCTGTATGCACAGCCTCCGCCCAGAATCCCCGCGGCAACCCCGCATCCACAAGCATGGTCCGCACCATGTTGAGCAGCGTCTGGTTCGCCTGCTGCGCCACTCCGTTGGACTGCGGCGAGTACGGCGTAGTGGGTTCCCACTTGATGCCCTGCTGCTTCATCCACGCACTGCAGCCCACGTACTCTCCGCCATTGTCGCTGCGTAGCGCTCTGACCTTCCGGCCAGTCTGCCTCTCCACTGCTGCGACGTAGTCCTTCAGCCGGTCTAGGACCTCGCCTTTCCGCTTCATGAAGTACACATAGAGCTTCCTGCTGCAGTCTTCAATGAAGGTGAGGAAGTATCTCAAGCCGCTGCTTGACGGCGTTTTGAACGGTCCGCACACGTCGCTGTGCACGACCTCCAGCAGGTCCTTTGCGCGAGCCTCGTTCTCATTGAACGGCTTGCGCCGCGCCTTGCCCAAAATGCAAGGCTCGCACTTTTTGTGTGCTGCTGCATCTGCTGCCGCATCTGCACCGTCGATGACGAGGCCGCGCACCATGTCGCGCTTCGCCATCTCCTTAACGGTTGCGGGCGCCGAATGCCCCAACCGTCNCTCTCCACCGCTGCGACGTACTCCTTCAGCCGGTCCAGGACCTCGCCTTTCCGCTTCATGAAGTACACGTAGAGCTTTCTGCTGCAGTCGTCAATGAAGGTGACGAAGTATCTCAAGCCGCTGTTTGACGGCGTTTTGAACGGTCCGCACACGTCGCTGTGCACGACCTCCAGCAGGTCCTTTGCGCGAGCCTCGTTCTCATTGAACGGCTTGCGCCGCGCCTTGCCCAAAATGCAAGGCTCGCACTTTTTGTGCGCTGCTGCATCTGCTGCTGCGTCTGCACCGCCGATGACGAGGCCGCGCACCATGTCGCGCTTCGCCATCTCCTTTACGCTTGCGGATGCCGAATGCCCCAACCGTCGGTGCCATTGCTCCAGATCAGCTCTCCCTCCCTTGGCCATGTTGACGATGCACTCCTGCGAGTCTGCTGCGTCCGATGCCACGGGGACCACCTTGGTCTCCACGATGTAGAGACCGCCCTCGCGCTTCGCCTCCAGCACGACCTCGTCATCGCCGTCGATGCGCACCACTGCGCCTTTCCTGCAAAAGAGCACCTCATACCCCTTTTCCGTCAAGCGACTGATACTCAGGATGTCAGCCAGGCCGGGGACGTGCTTCACATCACGGATTGTGCATAGCTCCCTCTTACCGCCCACCACGACTTCCACCTCCACGTCGCCTTGGCCGGCCGCCGGCTCGACTTGGAGGACTTCTCGTAGGTGACGAACCCCACCTTCTCGACTTGGGTGTGCTCCTCGGTCCCGGAGTCCAGGCACCGCCTGTTGGCCTTCTTGAGGAAGTGATTCTTGTTGCCGTTGAGGAGCGACCTGCCCTTGCTGTTTTTGCCGCCGGTCTTCGCCTCCTCCGGGCATTCGCGGGCCCAATGGCCCTCCTTGCCGCAGTTGCGGCACGCACCTTTCTTGGCGCCCTTCTTGCCGCCGCCTCTTCCGCCGCTTCCTTTGCCCCCGTTTCCGCCACCACGCGTTTTGGTGACAAGGGCCAATGAGGAAGACGAGGACTCCCCGCAGCTCCGGCGCTGTGCCTCGTTGCGGATGTACTCTGCGACCGCGCCATAGGTGAGCTTGTCCTCCGTCCATCCTCCGAGGACAGTGATGAGTGGGCCCCAACTGTCAGGTAGTGCCATGAGGAGGGCCATCGCCTGCAGCTGCGTGTCCATCTTCCACCACACGTCATTGCATTGCGAGGCGAGCGACTCGATCTGCTGCATGGCGGAGATGACATCATCTCCCTCCTCGATTCTCACCGTGAGGAGTCGCTTTATCGCAAAGATTTTGTTCGCGAGCGACTTGGATTGATGGATGGAGCAGAGTTTTTGCCAAGCTTCGACTGACAGCTTGCAGCCCTCGAAGTAGCCCCACTGCGACTCGGCCGTCCCAGTCATCAGCAGCATGAGCGCCTCCGTGTTCTTCTTTTCGAAGGCCTGCTTCTCCGCGTCCGTAGCAATCGCCTCTGCGAGCACCTCCTTTCCCAACATGACATCAAGCAGCCCCTTATACGCGAGGTGTAACTCGAAGTGCCACCTCCATAGCCCAAAGCCTGGGCCGCCCGTATGTTTCTGGATGGGCTGCGTCTCCTTCTGCGCCATGTGCGCAGCTGCTAGTCCGACGAGTTCTCAGAACTTCACAGCGACGTCCAAGATGACGATCCCGTGTGCTGCGGAAGACGTGAACGTTGGAGGCTATCAGACCCGTGGGCCCATAACCCTTTTTCAGGATGGAATCCGCGTGGATGCGGTCCCTACGTTGGTCTGATAGAATCTAGTGGTTCACGTCTACTGCTTTGGGCGAATCTGAGACTGAGCGTGAGCTTTCTGGTCGCCTCACGCTATGTGAGCAGGAATTGTGAGACAGTCAGTTTGCAAAGGGAATAACGTCGTTTTGCGTTATATTTTGAACATAGACATGATCACAAAATTTATAGGGCTAGTCATAAGCTTTCCAACGCACCAAACCGCGCGCGATTCGGCCAAGCGTAGCTCAAGTTATGCTTGCCAAAGCGCAGGTTTCACCCACCACAGAAACGCCTAACGCCTCCATGGCGCGCACACGCCGTGGCGCCTTCCTTCACGTGCGAAACGCCTTTCCCAAGGCGCAGATCCACCTGCACGTGGTGTAGGGGTCTCCTGCACTGTTTCCACGCACCCTACCCACTTTTGGGTCGAGTTTGGTGATGGGGTGTGACGAGGTTCGAAACCTGTCCGCGGACCTGCAGTCAGAATTTTGACCAAGTCCCCGAGTAACAAAACGTACTACTGGGTTTCGGACGCCGAGCCATGATTTTTGGCTGTCCCCCAGTAACAACCCGCACTACTGGATCCGGTGGATGATCCACCTGATCAGGTGGATTATCCACTGGACGCCTCGGCAGGCCTTCCGGAGCAATTTCTCCAGATGGTATTTTTGTTACTCAATCCGGTCGATTATCCACCGGATTTCGAGTCGCAGCCGGTTCCCAGAGTCGCTGCGCACACCCCAATTTTGGAAGGCCATATCTCCCTCGATACTTGTCCGATTCTAGCGAAACAACTTCCGCCGGATTCAGCAACTCGTCAACTATAACGGGAAATCATCCATATTAGGATCTGAGCAATTGTCGAGTCGCCAGATCCGCCAAAGTGTAGTTTTCAATTTCTGGGGGCTCGTCGGCGCCTCCCGGCGCCGCACTTGCGCATGCAGAGGGGCAAATTTTCAACAACAGGAGATATTGGCTACAACACCATGAGGTGGTGGTGTCCTCAGTAGGATCAATGTGCCTATAGGCAACCGGTGATGGGAGTGAGCAGAGGGTACGCTGTCTTCCGACAGTGTAGATGCAAACCACGGAAGCACATGACCAGGGAAATCATGTGGTGGTGGTTTTCGTGCTCCTTGGCAAACTACGTGGGCTTCGCAAGCAACCTTGATGCGAGGTGCCTGCACTCTTAGGGCGAGGTGGGCATGCAAGAATTGAATAGCACTGTCCTCGAAGTCATTTATGGTTCATCACCCCTCCAGAATACACTCTTCTCACAGTGTACCTGTTCAACGTAGGCCTTTGGAAGTTTCACGGTACCTTCGTGGAAGTTATGCCTCCAATATTTCCCGCATTTGTTCATACATGTCAGAGTATATGTGCAAGATCCAATTCACGAAATGTGTTGGATGGTTTTAAGTAAAACGCCTAACACTAGTTGAAAACCATGGTCATGCTCTTCTCAACTCCATTTGCAGTTTGTTGAAAAAGACGTAAGTTGGTACTTAAACTTTCCAACTTAGTCTATTGAAAGGACTTCTCCGGCCTCTTTCAAAAAGCTGAAGTTGATAAACACAATCCAAAATGATGTCACATTCAGGGTTTTTAATTTTACGCTTTTGCCTGGCTGTGCACATGCTGGGCCCTATGATAGCGGGCCCCAGCAGGTGCCGGGCCAAGCACGTGTCGTGCCCATCACGTGTTGTGTGAGTGGGTTCACCCACTCTTATGACTCGCAAACCTAAATCTCTTGATCAAACAAATACCTGAGTCACACCCGGGGTTGTGGGGTTTATTTTTTTCGTCGCCCGGGCTCCTGCTAGGTCCTGCATTATCGGGGCTCAGCAGGTTCCCTTCTATCAAAGGGAGGCATCTTGAACCCCCAACTAATACGACTCACAAATCCTAAACTTGCTTTGATGATCATCGATAATCGTACATCGGCAGTTGAAGACTCGAGATAAATTAGTGCATTTCTTTCTTCACTTGGTCTCCATACACTTGTCACCTACCCTAAGCTAATACGCTTGAACATTCTGAGGTGGATATCCGGATCTAATGTTCACCCCTCCCCCTCCGGCAAAAAAAGTGAAAGATTATTGGGATGATTTCTATTGCCCGTGTATCTCATGGACATGTAAAAAGTACACTAGTGTACATGATACACTGGTGTACAAGTGTTGATGCAGCACGAGACACATCCGATCTACACCAACCCGATACGTTCGAAGGTTTTTTTGGGGAGGGGGGATCCCAACTATGTTGTGACTGTTCCGCAGACTTCGATCCTCACACCTTGACTGGTCCGACATTTGATAAATGTGATAATCGATCATCGATCGTACGCCGATCGTCGATTGCCATTGATATGTCCACAGCCAGGAATAGTGATTGCAGATTGTCAATTGTTGTAGATCAGCAGTCAACGACTGATTACATCAATGTGCGGTTTTTTCCATAGGAGTAGAATACACCAACCAGATACACTCTACTAATACACTCTACCCCTTGTGGAGGGGGGGGCGGACGTCCGGATCTCATGCTGCCACCCCAACCCCCAAAAGCAAAAGTGTATGAGTCAAGTGTCTATTGACTTTGTATCTAATGGACAAGTATAAAATATGCTTGTGTACATGATAC
Source organism: Penium margaritaceum (assembly GCA_023375785.1). Classification (NCBI taxonomy): domain Eukaryota; kingdom Viridiplantae; phylum Streptophyta; class Zygnematophyceae; order Desmidiales; family Peniaceae; genus Penium; species Penium margaritaceum. Next base: position 103,245 of record SZWC01005141.1, read on the forward strand.
ACTAGTGTAAAAACAGGATTCTATACAATACACGCAACAGCTACACTACCCCAAGACACTCAAAAGTTTTGGGTTTGGAGGAGGGGGGACTTCCGCAGTTCGTCGCAGATTTGTGCATGATTGATTAATCGCAGTATTACGCTCAACAGGGAGCTTTATTCCGATCAAAGTTTCAGAATCAGAAAGCAAGATCACGCTTTACATATCATACCTCTTTAAACGTTTAAATCCAGATGAACATCTAGAATACATTCCACCCAAAACGTCATACATATGTATTTTTATTCGTAAATTTACTTCATTTAGTTACCAAGGCACAGGTATGTTATACATAGCTTTCTACGGAAACCAAAGATGACTACCTTCTCAAACAATTTCATGGATACTACCAAATTTTACATACCTAATACACTGAGTGTGTTGTGTATGATATAGCCAAAATTAATCATACCTCCTCAAAGTTACAAGACCTCTACGGTTGTCGTGTATCTTATTAACTGCATGGCCAAAATTAATCATACCTCCTCAGCAGAGCGGTACGACTCACGCATGTAGTAGGCTCATGCCAACAGCCACAACTCTTTCGGTGGTGGTTATGGCATGCGGGTCGAGAGAGACGACATGCCCATGGAGATCGGAGCGTTGCAACAGTGCAAGTGCTACAACTGTGGCAAGCCTGGACACATTGTGCATGATTGTCAGTGTTCGAAGAAGGGCGACGGCATGTGTAAGAGGCAAGGGAAGGGGAAGCAAGATACAAAGGAGGCGAAGAAAGAAACAAAGGAGTCAAGAAACGAGGAGGTTCAGGAGTAGATGGTGTTACTCCTAGCTCCTCTCAACCCAAACTGCCATTTGACCACCCACCCGAATGCCTTGCGGCAATTCAGGGGGTTTCTGGGGTCAAGGCAAGAGATTCGGGTTACTAGGTGGAGCAGCCCGCACTTCTCTTCGAGGCACAAGTGAAAGGCATCCAGGGGAAGGTGTGGATTCTGTTGGATTTTGGTGCGAGCCTTAATTTCATGAGCATAGAGTGTGCTAGGAAGTGGAGCCTTGCACTCACAATGGAGAAGCAGACCGCTAGCCAATTAGACTGAACGATTGAAGTGGGGTACCTAGCCCGTCCCCTCTCCACTTGCATGGAGAAGCTTCACATAACGACCATATACCGGGTGTGCCTGATGAAGGATTACGATGGGATCCTCGGTCGTGACTTCCTCCACAAGTACAACCCTGACGTCAATTGTGAGGCACGTACCGTTTCAGTCAAGCTCGGAGACAAGGAGTATCTCCTGCCTACGTGGTTCGAGGAAGAGGCTACAGAGGAGGAGACTTGCGGGGAGGAATCATCGTTGTAGTTATCGCCTTGCAAGGAGGAATCGACGCCTATGGTGTTGAACTTGGTGCAGCTCAAGTGCACGATTCGATAAAAAAAAGGAGCATTTTGTTTGGCATTCGTGCGAGACGTGAAGGAAATTTTTGATGAACCAGAGGATGCGGCGCATGCAGTGGTGCAAGGGATGACTCGTGAGTAATCGGGGGCATAAGGCAAGTTTGTTGTGGTGCCAGAGGGGCTTTGGAAGGTGTGTATAGAGTTGAAGGTGAGAATATGCGTGGAAGCACCCTAGTAATACCGCCACTGACTAGGCGTCAGTGCCTGATCAGACGGTGACGACAGTCACAAGTCATGCACACAACAGCAAGGGTATGGCTAGGCGACACAAAGGCAAAATGTCAGAATGCTTCAATAGCATTTGCAGAGAGAGATAACAAATGACAGGTCCATGGCCAAAATACCTACCGCGGCGCACAGCGGGTGTCGCATGCGGCGGTCCAAGAGCTGTCCTAAAACCAGCCCAAAACCATTGTTTTGGCCATAACTCTGTGCACACATGTCAAAATGCTACGCCGCATGAACCTAGACGTGCAGGATCACAAGAGGGACGCTACGACTGGTCACATGCATGCATCCATCATCAGACGGTGGACACGCAATGCAAAACATGCAAATCAGGCTCATGGCCAGTCCGCCGAAAAGACTCCTGCAAGCTGCAGAAAAACAACAGGGAGTCCCGGTAGTGTCCGGGGCTCTGGAACGGTAGTCGGTCAGCTCCAAGCTGGTAGTCTGCCGCCTGTCGTCCCACCGATGTCACCAGGGCCCGCCTCAGGGATCTGCACGAGTATGGACACGGCCGAGTGGTCACAGTAGACTGTACAAGAACGTCACAAATCACAACACTCCCCCATGACCCGATGGTACGCATGTCCATACACGTGCAGCACTGGGACAAGTACAATAGTGAGTGTGAAACAGATGAGACACAGACACACATCCAACACTCAAGCACCCTCAGGCATGGGGCACAGTCCAACAGAACGAATGGCCACCAGGAACTTTCCGCGAGCTAGAGCCTTCGTCAAGAAATCAGCACGCTGCATGTCAGTGCCAACCCACATGACGGAGATCACGTGTCGCTCCACCAGATCACGCACAAAGTGATGCTCAATCGCAATGTGCTTCGTGCGAACATGAAAGACACCGGAGTTCTTCGCAATGGCGAGAGCACTCTGGTTTTCGCAACGAAGCACAATGGCAGGTACTGACTCACCAAGCTCAAGAAACAGGCGATGCAGCCATACCGCCTCAGCAACCCCTGCGCCCAAAGCAACGTACTCTGCCTCCGACGAGCTACGTGGGATGCAGCCCTGCTTCCCGCTACGCCAAGACAGAGCGGTACCACCGAGCAGGAACACGTAGCCAGTACGGCTGCGTCCATCTGGGCTCCAAGCCCAGTCGTTGTCAGTGTAGCCGTCAAGGACCATCGAACACTACCAACGAAAGCGGAGTCCGAGGTACGACGTGGAGACCACGTACCGCACCACTCGCACAGTCGCATGAAGGGCTCTGGCACGAGGAGCCTGCGAGAACTGAGCGAGGAGGTTGACAGCGAAAGCGATGTCAGGACGTGTGAGAGTGGCCAGGTACATCAGAGATCCGATGAGACGGAGGTACAAGGTCACGTCCACTGTCTCCCCCAGCTGTGTGGGATCATCCATCTTCAGGGCATCCTGCCCATCGGGTGTAAGAGGTGTGGAAGCGATGGGCACTGCACCAAGGAGATCACTGAAGCACTCCCCCACGACTCGTGCATCTCGGGCCTGATGCAGCAACAATTTCCGACGCCTGCGATCTCGCACGATCTCCATACCAAGAAACACCGATGCAAGACCGAGGTCCTTCATCCTGTAGGCAGTCTGAAGGACAACCTTGGCCTCCTTCACGGCCTCTACGGACGGAGACGCGATCAGAAGGTCATCGACATAGACCAAGATGGCGGTGAACCGCTCGGGTGTCATTAGGATGAAGAGAGAGGGATCTGCCTCGCACTATACATATCCCGTACAAGTCAAAGTGCCAGTGATCTCCCGGTTCCAACATCGTGGAGACTGCTTGAGGTTGTACAAGGACTTGCGCAAGCGCCAGACCTTGTCACCGTCCTCAAAGCGTGGTGGCTGAGCCACGTAAATCTCCTCATCCAGAGAGCCATGGAGGAACATATTATTCACATCCATCTGGTGCAGTTCCCAGTCATGCTGAGCCACTACACCGAACAGAGCTCGAGCTGAGGTCATGCGGCCGACAGGGGCAAAAGTGTCAGTGCAATCGACGCCCTCAATCTGAGAGTACCCCTTGACGACCAAGCGGGCCTTGTAGCGTTCCAGTTAGCCATCCGGCTTCACTTTCTTGCGAAAGACCCACTTGACCTGAATAGCCTTCCTCACAGGCGGAAGGTCGACAAGCTCGTAGAATCTATGCTCTCGGATAGCGCGAAGCTCATCCTTGCAGGCAGCTCGCCAAGCGTTAGCATCCTGTGATGAGAGAGCTTCCCTCAGGGTGCCCGGGTCGGGTGCCACAGAAGGAGAGCTCTGCGTGGCAAGGGCACACGCCTCGGTGCTAGGCCTGACGACCACAAGATCAACTGCTGCATCACAAGCAATATGGAACTCGCGAGTGATGAGATCGTGCCCTACGGGGCGCGCTGGATGCACCTCTGTGAGCTCAGTGCGGACACTCAGGCCTAGGGCCTTCGTGCCGGGGTCACCACTCGCGATGCTACGAGAGGGGTGCCTGGGTGTGGGGCCTGACGCTCGCTGAGCTCCGGAATCCAGTGGTCGAAGACGGCTACCGGGCTCACGGGAGTAACCTGAGCTCGAGGGGCGCACCTCAGGCTTAGGGACAGGCACGACCACAGCTGGTGGGGGCTGAGGCAAGGTAGCCGATGGTGCCGTGCGAGGAGATGCGTGTGTAGGAGACACGGGACTGTATGTGACAGCAGGAGCAGGCAAGACTAGACCTGACACAGAGGCAGGAGTGCCAGCAGACGCATGTACGGGAGTAGTCGAGACCGGACCAGACGCAGAAACAGGAGCGCCGGCTGACACAGGTACAGGTGCAGAAGGAGGCGCAGGAGCTAAAGCAGGGACACCTGTGGGGTGTGAAACAGGTTGTACGGGAGAGGTCTCTGGACCGACAGCGATGATCGCCGGGTCATCAAGGGCCGGAGACCGAGAGGTGAAGGGGGCTCGAACAGACACATCATCCTGATGAGAGGTGCTCGCTGGCGTAGAAGTCTCCCCCATCCGCCGAGAACCCTCACAGGTAGGAACATGTGTGGCGGAGAGTGTCGTGATCGAAGTCAGGTCACGATAGGTGAGAGAATCGAAAAAGAGCACGTTGCGGGACTCAATGACACGGCGACGAGTAGGGTCCCAGAAGCGCCAAGCCTTCGACCACGGGGAAATGCCTACGAAGGCACACAAGCGGCACCGAGGTGAGACCTTGGACCCCTGCTGGTCCTCGGTGTACCACACGGAGGCCAGGGATCCCCAGACGCGAGCGAGACGAAGGTCAGCACGGTGTCCAAACCAGAGCTCATACGGTGTAATATGGTCCGGAAGCGGACCGTGCGGGAGGCGGTTCCAGACCCAAGTCATGTAGGCGAAACCCTCAAAGACAAAGGACTCAGGGAGACCGCACTCAGACTGCATAGAGTGAACCGCATCCTCCATGGTGCGGTTCCAACGCTTGGAAACACCATTCTGCTAAGGGGTAGCAGGAGCGGAGACCTGGTGAAAAATCCTGTGCTCAACAAAGAATCCGTCCATCTTGCCAAGGAACTCACCGCCACGATCCGAGCGGAAAGTATGTAGCGTGTGACGTGACTGACGCTTAGCCATTACTAGCCAGAGTCGAACCGCAAGGGCGGCGTCACTTTTCTGACGCAAGCTGTAGACCCACCGCATCCGAGTAAAATCATCAGTCAGAGTCTGAACATACTGGCCCCGATCAGATAGGGACTCGACTGGAAGAGGACCGAGAAGGTCCGAGTGAACTAACTCGAGAGGCCGAAGCGCTCGGGAACGAGAGTCAAGGTAGGTGCATCCGTGCATCTTCCCCTGATCGCAAAAGAGACAGTCAGTCTTGGGTGGCTTCTTGAAAGAAGCCGCGTCAAGACCGAGAGCTGGCTGTGTCCGAATGAGCTTTGACATAGCATCGGAGCCCACGTGATACAGACGGCAATGAAGCAACCGTTGGTGTTCCGGAGACAGAACACCAGTGACAAAGACCCGAGCGGAGGAGGAAGGAGAGCAAGGGGAGGAGGTACTAGAGACGCGATACAGATCATCTACGACAGAGGCACGAAGGACAACACTGCGAGTGTCAATAGCAGTCACAGTCACAGAGTATGCGGTATGCTCCACAGAGAGACCTATCAGTGTGCAGGCACGCACAGAAAGCAGGCTGAGCTCAAGATAAGGCACAAACAACACGTTAGAAAGGTATAAGGGGCCAGACGGACCGTCGAAACATACAACCCCAACACCATGGACTGGCAAGGACTGACCAGAGCCTGTACGGACAAAACGGACAGACGTGACAGGACCGAGAACAACAAAATCACTACGACGACACGTCAAATGATGAGTGGCACCAGAATCAATGATCCAAGTGCCACCGGAGTCACGACTGGTGGACGTCACTGTACAACGGGCAATGGAACACTCGGCATCAGAGGGACGCTGAGCCGTCAGTGGGGAGGAACACCGCAGGACACAAAGATGAGACTCATGAACCTAATCGGTGCAGGCAGGCCCATCATCATCACATGCTGACTGTGCTCCCCCACACGCGTCGTCACGAGTCACACGAACGGACGGACAGACAGTCTGTGGACCACCCGGCGATGACAACACACTCGCACCTCCCTGAAACCGGAGTGCCAGAAGGTGTCGAAGCTCAGCGATGGTGCGGTCGCGTGGGTTCGGATCGCTGCTACTCGCCGGTGGAGAAGCGGGAACAGCTGCAGTCGTGGCCGCCACGCGTCCGGAGAATGGCGAGGATGACGTGTTGGACGTGGAACAGAGGGCGTGTGCAGCTTGGAGTCCACGAGTAATCCGTGCCCAGTCGAGCGGTTGCTGGCACTCGGTGTAGCGATGGGCGCCTCCACAGTTGTAGCAGTGGACAGAACATCCACTGCTACCACTGGAGGACGACTGCTGTTGTGACTGCTGCTGACCTGATCCACGCTTCCCCTTCTTCTTCTTCCCCTGAGCTGCTGCTGCAACACCCTGTGTCTGAGTGGGTGTGGGCGGGGCCGAAGAGGAGGAGGAAGATGAGGACATGATGGAGGATGAAGAAGGAGACTGCAGGGGGGAAGATGGTGGTGATGCGACGACTGCTGCAGCAAGGGAAGTCTCCTGATGGGCCACGGCTGCTTCGCGGGCTGAAGTCACCTGGAGGAAGAGCTGATGCGCCCAAGGGAGAAGCTGCAGAGTGGCTGAAAAGGGCTCGAGGACAGCGTCGCTATACCGTGTGAAGATGTCAGTGTACTCAAGGCGAACTCCGAGCATCATCGTACGGAGCGCCCACAGTTGTGTGCCTCCTGAGGTCCCAAGGCGCGTGTAGATGCGCATGGCGCATCGCCAGTAATCGGCTGCAGGCTCTGCAGGTCCCTGACGGAGAGAGTGGAAGGCACGAATGTGTGTTGCACGGGTGACGTGCGTCTCTGCGGCCATCATGGATAAGGCCAGATCCCAACCTCCGCGTGGATCGGCGCCGGTGCCTGTGCCGGGCTCGCCAAGGAAAGGACGGAAGTCGACGGCGGTCTTGCGTGGCATGGCATAGAGAAGTCCGCGTATCGCCCTGGCTGCTGTCAGCACCTGTGCTGGGTCTGTAGGCTGATACGGGCTGTGGTAGTAGGGCCACACGCCCTCTGAAGTAGCCCAAACCTGAAAGAGGATCTCCAAGCAGTCGAAGCCGTCCTCAGTGATGTACCGTAGAGGTGATGTCTCGAAGTCCTTGGGTTGCCGCTCCGTGGGGAGAGCAACCGCAGGCCGAGGGGGGTGAGGGACGGGGAAGACTCCTTAAAGGGTATAGTCACCGGGATAGTCGGGCGACGATCGCATCGTAGGAGACCGAGGAGATCTGGTGCCCGTCTGCAGCTGACGGAGGCGCTCCTGAAGAACTCGGATCTCATGATCCGGGGAGTCGTCTGTCATGCCTGGCATGAATGGATCATCATCCAGGAGGTCAAAGGGTGGTGGGTCAGGTCGAGCTCCTGTAACGGGTGCCTGAGCTGACTGCTGTGTAGAAATCGCGACACCGGCAGCTCCCTCGGAAACCTGCAGTGGGATTGTGGACTGTTGTGATGTTGTCAGTCATACACAGTTGTACAGTTGGTTGTGACCACTCGGCCGTGTCCATGCTCGTGAAGATCCTTGAGGCGGACCCAGCTGGAGACGGAGTTCCCTGAGGTGGTGCTCCACCCGCTGGAGGCAGCCTGGCAGTCTACCCAGTGTACCAGAGGGCTCCCACAGCCCACGGACTACGTTTGGAGGTCTTCAGGATTTTCTCGGTGGACAGCCCTGCCAGGCTGATTTACATGTTTGTTTTCTTACACTCTCCGGCTGTTGCCGGACGTAGGCGTGTGACCAGTTGTTGTGTCTGTCTTTTTGTCGTGCATCCGTAGGATCAGACGGCGCTCCGTTTGGACGCCTGTGCGCAGAGTTATGGCCAAAACAGTGGTTTGGGCCGGTTTAGGTTTGACAGGCACCGCCGCGTGCGCCACCCGCCGTGCGCCGCGGCGGCTATTTATGCTGTGGACCTGCCATTTGTTATCTCTCTCTGCACATTTACAAAACTGCAGCTTCTGAGACTTGACTTGTCTCTCTTAGCCTGACCCTTGCTGTTCTCGCACCCGCTTGCATGCTAGTGCGTTAAGCTGACAGGACTGTGTCGCCACGTCAGCAGCAGTATTGCTAGGAAACTGTAGTGAAGCTTCTCATGGTATCAGAGCAGCGAGCCAGAGCTCGCACAGCTGCGCAGCAGAGACGCAGCGTTTGCAGCAGCAGTGAGCGACAGCAGCAGCAGCCCTGAGTGGCAGCAGCAGCACAGCCCACCGCAGCAGCAACGGGTCCTGTGAAGGGGGGCCACCACCACGCACCACTGGACGCGACCACGACAGCTGCAGCAGCCAACACAGCCGCGGAAGTAGCAGCGGCGGCGGCAAAAGGGAGTAGCTGTGGCAGCAGCAGCCGCGGCAGTGGCAGCTGCGGCAGCAGCAGCCGCGGCAGTGGCAGCTGCGGCAGCAGCAGCCGCGGCAATGGCAGCTGCCGCAGCAATAGCCGCGGCCTTGGCGGTAGCTGCAACAACCAGCAGTGGCAGCAGCAGCCGCGGCAGCAGCCAGCAGCCGCGCCAGCGGCCAGCAGCCGCGGCAGCAGCCAGCAGTGGCTGCGGCAACAGCAGCAGCAGCCGCGGCTGCTGCAGCAACAGCGCAGCAGCGCAGCGCAGCAGCAGCCGCTGCGCAGCAGCAGCGCAGCGTAGCGGCGGCAGCACAGCAGCGCAGCAGCAGCAGCGCAGCGCAGCAATGGCAGCGCGGCAGCAGCACAGCGCTACCGCGACTGCGCGGCAAGCGCAGCAGCAGCGCAGCGTAGCGGCGGCAGCACAGCAGCGCAGCAGCAGCAGCGCAGCGCAGCAATGGCAGCGCGGCAGCAGCACAGCGCTACCGCGACTGCGCGGCAAGCGCAGCAGCAGCGCAGAAGCAGCGGCAGCGCAGCTGCGCAGCAGCAGCACAGCAGCGGCAGCGCAGCAGCAGCAGCGCAGCGCAGCAGCAGCGTAGCACTGCCGCGGCTGCGCAGCAGCAACAACAGCGCAACGGCAAGCTGCGCAGCGCAGCAGCCGCAGCACCGCAGCAGAGTAGCAGCAGCGCAGCACAGCAGCATCAGCAGTGGCAGCGACGACGCCCGCAGCCCACTGCTGACGTCAGCAGACCCTTGCTGACATCAGCAGTGAGCACACTGACGTCATCAGAGACGTAGTGAAATTTTTTGACAAAAAGTCAATTTCTGCCAGCGTTTCAACTCCTCGAGAAACGCTGACGGTTCTGCGTTCGGACGACTTCCGCACCGCCTCAACATGGAGCCGAGCAGCTCCAAGGGCAAGGAGCTGGAGGACACCGTCACGAGCGGGGGCCGCAGCCCACGCTCAAAGGCGATTGATTTCCTGCTGGTGGAGCAGTCACTCCGCCAGCGCCAGGATGAGCAGTCAGCTATGCTGTGGCAGATCCGCGATGCCTTGGTCTCTTTGTCTGGGACACCGGGACATCAGCCCAGGAGTGAGAGAGAGGCAACCCCATCGGCCCATGAGTCTGCTGGTCCCACCGCTGCCCCTGCGCAGAGACGAGAGTCCATGGTCGAGGAGTGGGATCAGGCGTCACCTCCCACTGGAGAGGGCACGCTTCGCCGGCTGATGGAGCAGATGAGGAGCCTGCGCATTGAGACACCGGCGCCCAGTCCGAGGGGGCAGCAGCAGCAGCAGCAGCAGACCGACCCGCGTCAGGTCACGGGTGCCACTGGAGGAGCAGCATTGATGCCTTTCATGCCCTTCCCACGTCCACTCCCAGCACCACCTGAGGTCCAGCTCCCCACGGAGCGACGACCCAAGGACTTCGAGACTTCCACGCCTCGCTACGACAGCAAAGCGGGGTTTGACTGTTGGGAGGTGTTGTTTCAGGTATGGGCAGACTCAGAGGGAGTCTGGCCCTACTACCACAGCCAGTACCAGAAGTCTGATCCGCTCCAGTCCCATACGGCAGCGCGTGCCATGCGTGGACTGCTGTACGCAGTTCCAC
>SZWC01005141.1:122370-133466 GCA_023375785.1 Penium margaritaceum
CGTACAGAATCAAAAAAATGTCCCCAATCGAGCGCGCGGTCGCAACTTCTTTCAATCATAACCACAAAGGCGGGCGGACAGGAAAAGGATAGTACGAAAGTGAAGTAGTGATCCAGATAGCCCACCAAACAGTTCATGATAATAAGAGCTTTCTCAAATAAGAGTTTTCTCTCCTGTGCAGAAAGGACAAAAAACTGTATCTACTCTTTTTGTTTTAGATACAAAGTAGCCTATTCTGATCGTTTCATGGCAAGAATATGTTGAAAGCAAATCAGGATTGGTGCATCAGTTGTTTTTCTGAGGAGTCCAACAATGACGCAACGAGATTATAGCATATGTAGGAATTGGACACCATGAATGGAAATTTGAAGGATTTTTTTACAACAAACCAGTAATCACGTAACTGAAAGGCGACAAAATCAGGCAAACACACACATTATGGTTGGGTGCAATACCTACGGTCAATATTTTTGCTAGACTAGCCAAAGAACTAATCCTGGCTACAAATGCAAAGGACATCCATGTGTGATTGTGGTCATTTCATGCAAAATGAACTATAAAGAATCTTAAGCATGGGAAACATTTATTGTTGTACTTTAATATATGAAAACATTGAATAGAAAGCCCAAAGTATTTGTATGGAAAACATATATGATTGGCCAACATTATAATCGCTGGCAACTATAACCCTGCATAAACAGCAAAAACCATGCAATTCCTTCTCTTTTTTTAGAAAAAAAAAGAATTGATCAGATTTTCCAACAAGATAAGACTTCAGATTCTTTTGCTCGAGTTACTTAGTAACCTTATGCACGTTGTGCGTGCAACACCCAAACCTCGTTTGAACTACTGCAATTATAGACCCTTGTAGGATATTGAACGTGAGTTGATTTGATTTTCCAAAAGCTATCATGAGACACCTATTAAGGTTTGGGATAGAGGCAATGTTCTATTCAATACACTCTTAATCGGTAAACTAATATGAGACAAAAACCAATGATAGATGCATTAACAATCCAAGTTAAGTCCGAGTGAAGGCAAGGAGCTAAAGCAGTAGAGTAGCAGTCGTAGTACCTGTCGGAGTGAAGGCAAGGAGTCCGAGGTCGAGGAACAACCTTGGAGCAGTTCGTCTAAACTACAAGCTACATGGCTAAGCCCGTCCGTTGTGCGGATCTAAGCTGTTAGCCAACCTTGTGTGAGGTGCCTCTCGAAGATGGAAGCAAAAACCAGTAGTAAAAGCAGTTTTTGTCAAAAAATGGGAGACGTGCCTCGTTTGTTGCGGGTAGCCTAGTTGATAAAAACAATCTGCTGGAATTCAAATTTTGTTTCGGAAGCAGCCAGATCCCAGTTTGGGTTTCCTCCACTAAAGGGCGAGTCTACTTCTCGCCACTATGGATCCTCCTTCATCAGCAGTCATTGTAGCAGGAGCAAGAGAAGTAACAACCGGCAACAGGAAGCAACTACTTTACTCCTCGTCGGAGGAGCTCTCATCGCAAGTGGTGCTCACAATTTTTGCTTTTCTTATTGCGACATGCAAACTGCAAGCTCGGAGCAGTGGGTAAAAAAACAAAGGTGGCATACTTGAAACCGAAAGTCGCTGCTAAGCTGTAGTTTGGAATCGAAGCTCAAGGAGGTCAAGCAGTGGAATACAATTTGCGCGAAGAGCGTGACCGGTCAAAAAATGTGAAAGCTCCCTCTCGCAAGAGAAAAAGGGGCTGAAGAGGGAGGAGGAGCGCCGACTAAGGGGGGAGGGGAGCGAAGTATACATTGGACTTCACCCTAACAGCACCAGCTTGCCGTGATGGCGAGCTAGGCCAAAGGGCCTGTCACGAAGGCAGGCACCGACGCGGCAAGGCTCTACCACGACGGCAGGCTGGTGCGAAGCCACCTTCCGTGATGGCAAAGAGGCTGGCCAACGACCAGCGAGCGAAGCCTCGCGTGAGGCCTCCACTTAAGAGGACAAGCCAAGAGAAGAAAAAAAGGAGCTGGACCAAAGTTTGCCCCTCAAGCATGGGACGGTGGCGGAAGGCCATGCGCAAGAAGCCAGGGCCAAGGCCAAGTGGCCCGTGGAGCCATGGCGAGCTCCAATCGTAGGAGCTGGCGGGCTGTGTGTAAAAAAAGGAGTCGAAGGGATGCGTTTCTGGTCGACAAGAGGCAGGGTACCCGTGAAGGGTAGCCCGAATACTCTCCAAAAAGAGACGGACAATGAGGTTTTTGGCGGACAATATTAAAAAGCAATAACCAAAATCATCAACGACGACCAGTAGAGCAGTTGCAAAGGTGATAACAATACCATGACTTTGAAGCTGCCAGAGGTGTCCAAAGTGTCAGGAGCTAATCTAAAACAGACGTGGGGCATGCTAAGTGCCTAAGCTCAGGTGAAGTCAGGTTTTAGCAGCTAGGCATGACTAGAGAAAGCAACAAAAGCTGTATAGTGGAGTCGTCAAACCAGGTGGCTAGAGCGACAGGGGGAGCAGAAGGCTACAGCATCATAAAAATGAGACTAGCGATGGGCTTTCATACCCGTAGGCCAGGGGTGGCTGTAGCTGGATGGCAATCCAAGAAGGCTGTCCTTAGAATTGGTTCCTCCTTGCAAGCGCCTTGTTAGTGGAAGCTTATGGAGCCTTCCACTGCACAGCCAAGCCCAAGCATGAATTACACTATGGCTTGGGCTGTGGGAGGTTTCTTCTGGATGAAGCAATCTTGGTGGTGAGTGGGCACGTGAACCTAGCCTCACTTAATATACTTTTTCTACTCCACCCGACCAGCTCCAACCAGAAATGGCCCCGAAAAAACCGAAGAAAGCTTAGAAAAAGCTTTTCCCAGGGGATACTCCACCGATACGAGCCCTGTTTTTTCTTGAAAATTCCCAACAGCCGGAGAACAACCAAGAGCAACCCGAAAGTCTCTTTTGACAGCAAACCGTTTTTTGGGGAAAACGAAACCTCCACCAATCACTCATTTCTCCACTTAAAAGAATACGACAGTCTCCGCATTCATTAGTGCACATATAGAGGAGGAGTGTTAGAGTGAATAATAAGTACGTTGCGAGACAGCTTCGACATGGCGCAGCCGGATCGACAATCAGAGGTTTGTACGCGAAGTTACAGATTTTTATCTGTAAATACTCGGGTGCGGCTTGACCACGAATTTTCTCATGTACAAGCCTGATTTAATTCTTGCATCCAAGTCCAAGGTGGGAAAGGAGCCTCAATCTTGGAGTGCTGCATGCACAACAACGCTATGCATGCCTGTTCGCCCAGCTTGGTCAGCGGTTGCACAATGCAAGCAAGCACTACTTGGTACTTGGCCTAGACCAGTCAGGGTGGGGCTACACCTGACTAGACTGTTGGGAGCACTCTCCATTAGGTGGTACATGCACAACTCAGCATTGCATCAATTACCACATGCACGACTCTGCAGCTGTATCTGCTACTACATGCACGACTGAGTAGCCACATGCGGAGCAAAGAGTGGGAACGTCATGCGTCAGTGGCAATATGCACGAATTAGCAGCTGGGACCACTGCCACGTTGCTAGCATTTAGGAAGCTTCCTTGAGGAGGAAGCTACGTGCTTTGGACCAGGAAGGTTCCTTGTGGTGGAAGCTAGTACCTTGCTACAGGAAGTTTCCTCTGGGCACAAAGTTGCTGGTCAACTTGCAAGGATCCCAGTATAAAGCAGTCTGGACTCAGTCAGTATTATAACTCTAACAACTCGAACAACTTCAGTAGCAACTCCATCAACAATACCAGTTGCATCAGCAATCCTCCTTAGCCAAAAAATGCCGCAGACTAAGACTATACAGACGCTCTCTCACCTGAAGACCCATGACAGCCTGGCAGCCTTCTGCCAGCCTGGGTTGGTAGACGTCCGTCTCTACCTAAAGGCATGACTACCTAGAAGAGGTGGCCAGACTACGCCTAGGACTAGAGAGTAGTCTTGCTACGGCTGCCTCTCTGGACATTGCTCACCTCTGAGCCAGGAGCTGTGTCTATGCATTAAGCCCAGAGTTATTGTCTGGCGTCAACTCTGCATGTGTAGTGCTGATCGAGTGTAGAAGGACTCTATTGGAGTTCCCCTCTCTCGACCTAGTAAGCCTGGCAATACTCTGCCAGCTTGGTTAGGAGGGCCAGATGTCCTCTGACGACCCGGTAAGTCTGGTAGTGGCTGCTAGCCTGGAGGGCATTTCACCTTAAAGTACGGTGATCGTGCTGAGACCCTTGCAACAACAGCCTTGATGGCCTAGCAAGGTGTTGCGCCCTTGGATGGGGTAGGTTTTGTCAGAGCATTGAGCTGAGCTGTGTTTCACCGATGCTTCTTTGTACCATACTAGTACTTGATAGTCTTTTTCAATTACAAGTTTGAATCCAAGTCTTCCGCTTCCGCACATTGGAGTACACGATTTGCTTGTAGGGCACAGAGATCGTAGACAACAATAAGACCCCTTTGCTGCATCAGAGCGCATGGTGACTTCGTCAGTACAGGCTCCAAAACCCCAACAATTAGGAAGCCCTTCTAAATCTCCACATTGTATGAGGTCATCATTGTGAAGAAAGCACTTTTTACAATCCTTGTGGCATCGGCCTCCATCATGACCATAATTAAAAGAAGGTGCCACTATGATTTCGGTTGCATGTAGCATAGTAAATAAAAATATAGTTTCTTAATTATGGCCATTCCTATTATATAATAACACATATTGGCCAAGACACATGGCAATGGATGATATATGGCCAAAATAAATATTAGGAAATGAGTAGTTACTATGAAAATATGTCAACTTTCGATTCATTCCAGTTAGGAATATATTATAATTTACCCATGTATAGCGCTACTTTATTTCTCTCTTATGTTATTAACCTATATTCAACATTCGAAAGAAATGGGAAAATTATTTAGTGTCCCACCTTCATTTTTTTAACGCGTCATGTCTTGTAAAAATCAGAACCATCTCAACAAACTATTGTAAGATCAGATCCAATTTTCAAATATGGAATATATCCTGTAATTTCGTATAATTGTAGCCAAGTTAAAAAACTTAGAGATAGGAAAAGATAACTTAAACATCCCTATAATATCAGATTAATTACATAAAACATAATGTAAAACATTCATTGACATAACTCTAATTACAAAACGATATGAAAATTTGACAATTGACATTTATTACGGTGATGATTTATACAATACACATTTCCTCCTCCCATAACAAAAGCTGATACAAAAAACATTATTATTATTCTTCTACAAACAAAAAATGATGTGGTGCATAATGAAACACTTGAGAAACAAATGTAGGCCCTCAAATATTAGGTAAAGGGATAGGGGAAATTGTTCATATCAAACCCTTTATGGAGAGATGATGTGATTTGAGAGAACATGCGGTCATCATAGGGCATGGATATTAAAAAATACTACTCAACGTAATAATTCCACATGGCTTTGCCACCCTATTACAGGACCATAACACCAAGCTTGGAGTGGAGGAGTGACGGGTGGTTTTTTCATCATGATACCCATTCCTTAAAAAACGCCTTTATCCATAAAAATGTAAAAGTTTCCCTAGCTAAAAAATATAGTCCGCTTGTTCATTAATTAACACATTGATATAAAGGTATCAGAAAAATGTACATGTTTGAATGCCAATTTCAATCCTTAAATATGCTTGAAGGCCTACTTCATCCCCCTTTGCTTGAAAGTGCCCTGGTTCATCTTCTTGAACAAAGTTTTTATCATTCCAAAATTCATGATGCAAACCATATAAAAAGAAATGCACATGAGTCACATTTTTTATCTGTTCTAATTTACAACATCAATACATCACGTTCTTACGCAATGAACAACACACACGCAAAGTTAATTAATTATTGGCATTTACGTATTACATCTAGTGTTGATAACAGAAAACATAAGAAAATTTCCGAGATAAGCTTGTACCATATTTGTACATTCGTCATAAGTGTGAAATGTATGCCTTTGCGGTGTAAAAGTTTCTGAATTTCTTGCCCATTTCTAAAAGGGAACATATGATGAATTTTCTTACACTCTTTTGGTGCGTTTTTGGCAAGATGTTGTACGGAGAGCTCCTTCCCTTTTGCATGGAGCGATTTATGAACAGATTAATTAAGTATCTAAACAAAGCATACTTATTTCATACATCAATTTCATGTTTGTTAAGCATGATATGTTTTAAGGATTTGCTGACAAGGTGGTACAACCTTGTAACATCCTGAGTATAAGAAATCTTCCATCAAATTACTATTCATATTTGTTTTTACAGTGTTCATGACTTCCCACTTTTCTGGCTTCCATTGTACTAAGATGGATCGCCATTGTAAATGAAGCTCCACGAATTCCATCACCACAGTATAATATTACTCAAAGATTATACCATGACCAAAATCCATATGGTAAATGTTGGTTGGACAACTTTAGATGTGTCACTTCCATGTTATTCATACTGAACACTTCAGAATCACATCTGCTGGTCCCAAAAACACTTATTCTAAATTTTCATTATTTAATTTATTTCATTGTGATATTACATTCGAGAAACCATCAATGGATTTTCCTTCCTTCAAAAGTTTTTTAAGAAACACATAATTTCATTGAAACCCACTCATAGGAAAATGATTTGCAAGAGTACATCTTGGGACGTGTTAACCAAGGTCCAAGATTTTGTGATCTTCAAAGACTTCTATTGAATAAATTCACGTCCATCATTGAATTAATGATATAAAACCAAGATAGCCATGCAGGAATGAATAACGTGCCAACAACATTTCTACTTCAGGAATTGTCAAGAATCCGACTTTATTTACACATACCACACATTGCTACCTTCAAAGAACATTTTTTAATGGGCAAAAAAGCGCATTATTGATATGATATTATTCATTATTCAAGACATGCACTGATTGTTGATGAGTTCCCTTGATTTCCAAGCATGTAGTACGTAAAAGCAACACGTTTCCATGCCTATCAGATGAACATCATGGTGCTTACATAGGTAATTTGCAAATTTACCATTTCATTGCAAACCCACTATATAAATTATGTATGATATTATAGTACTGTGTATAAATCAAATTCACGTATATGAAAAGATAAAAATGGCTATGTACATGCCACTTGTGAAGAAAAATCCACCGACTCATCATATGACTTGTTTTTTATACTACTAGTGTTATGTTGGTAAAACAAAGTTGGTGATATTGTCAACCTTATCAAATTCCATGAAACGTTTGTGGTAGGTTCTCTTTGAAGATTTGCATAAACACTGTTTTCATGATAAAAAAATAACTAATATGTGGATAGGTTTGTGGTTCATCCCATGAAAGGTTTCCACGCATGTTTTTACGTAAGTTTGATGACCAACTTATAATGGTCTTAAACACATTCCTTGATTCAACGAAAGGAGATATGCTTTTAAAAATTGATCATGCATTTTGATACATTTTGGTCATGTAATACATGGCTTTCAAAGAATTGTTGTTGAACCTTCTCAACGTTTGGGGCATGTTCCATCTATGGGTAAGCAGGTCTCCTTCACTGATTACATGTTGCAAATTTGAGTAAAACTTCCTTGTAACACATGTGTTTCATGTATTACAATGTTTCTCATAATTAATTTGGAAGTATCTTTCCGTACTCTGATCAAAACAATAATTTTATGAAACTTTACATGGTTCTCATTGTGCTTTGATATACAGATCACTCTATACTGTTTTATGTCCTCCTAGCATGTATTTTATTACCATAACTGTGTTTTTTTAATTCGTCCCACACTCGTTGGTTCCCTCCAAAAAAAAATTGATTAAATGACCATCATTAATTTTGTGAAGATGTCTCTCCGAGTCAGAATCGATTTTGGTTCTTCAAATAGTGGTCTCAGTACACTTGCACACCCAACCACCTTAAGCATGTAATGTAGGATTTTTTCCTTTAGTATGTGCAAGTTAAAGAGTAGGGTGCAATTAAGGTGAAATTAACACCCATGCTATTAGTGCAATCTGCAATTACGATACGTAGTACTTTTGACATGGACAAGTCATAACATGCTGAAAATTGGTAGTTATTTTTGTACTTGTATGAGTGGTGCGTGTTTTACCCAGGACATGAGATCAACAATAAACATAAAAGATAAAATTAGTGAAAAACATAATGCATTCAATCCACATTCACGTTGATATGATATTGCTTATTGTGTGAGTAGTGTAATTTGTACTTTGATTACACATATGTTTCCCACATTGAGCTTTTGGTACATCGTTTTTCAAATTCATTACATGTTTCTACATCACCATGCCATCCAACAAAGAGGAAAGGGGGAAGGAATTTGTTTCTCCCTTGCTAATTGGTCCATGGTTTCTTGTAAGGGAAAGAAGAGGTAGTTTGGCTCTTTTCCTTCCCCTTTTCTCATGAACCCTCATGAGAGGGGGGAAAGTGGGAACGCATCAACTCCCTCCACCTTGTGCCTTTGACCATGTGCATGGGATGGGGGGGAGCGCGAGAAGCCCAATCTTCTGCCCTATGGCACGTTTTCCCAATTGAGAAGGGGTTGGAGATGACACCTCTACTTCTCATATGCTGTCAATCGCTGTGAAAATGAGTGGGAGAGGCGGAATACCCCCTTCTCTACTCCAGGGGCAGTCTAACCATGTGAGAGCAAAAGGAAGTGGGAGAGGGCCCCTCTCCTCCATTATGGGCCATTAACCGTTTGGAGAAGGAGGAGGCGGTGACACCAAGTCATCTTTCTTAAGGGCCGCAATTCCATGTGAGATTGGATGGCAGGGGTAGACAACTTCCCGCCAACCCCAGGGATTGTTGGCTCTCAAGAGAGGAAATATTAGGTGGAGTCTCCCAGTCTCATCTACCAACATTTTCTACCCACAAGAGGGGGGGGGAGGGAGATCATGCTCTCTCCTACTCTATAAACCATTCACCCTTAAAACAAGTTGGGACGGGGAGACGCCTTTTCATAATCCGCATGCACAGTGAGCCCACAAGAGAAATGGGGGATGGGTACAAGCCCCATCTACCCGCTTATGGACAACCATCCTAGAAGATAAGAAGAGGAAGGAAAACATTCCCCCTTTTCCACATGGGTAGGAGGTGAGGGAGACATTTCCTTTTATTCCTTTATCACTTCCGTGATTCTGTGCCATCCTTTATTTTTGCTTGCTTGTGCCTTACAGTCAAGAGATCTTTGCTCTCACCGCACTATTTTGCTCATGCCATTCGGGTGCACGTGCTCTTATGCATATGCCTTCATCAATATAAATTCATTTCATTTTTTCTTTAATCTCTCAAATAGGGAGTAATAATATCATCAAAAAATTCTTGTTCACCATACAGGCTATGATTATTGATGGGTGAAATTTTAACCTACTAGAGAGAAAAACCATTTTAAATGATAATTTGTGCACAATTCCAGCATTAAGGAGAATCCAATGGGTAGGGTGAACTCATTCCATAGAGAAATACAAAAAATGGATATGATGCCAATGTAATAAATGTGTTCCATTTTAAGTTTGATTTTAAAGAGAGAAAAGTCATGAGATGGTAACTCAGAGGAGAGGGGGAAATATTCGTTTTAAAATTTGTATTTAAAACTAACTTTTTACAAATGGAAGAGGTCTAAGTAGAGCATTGAAACAAACCTGAGCATAATCAATCCATGTCATTTTCATGCTTAAAACGATTATACCACAAAACTAGCAATGGAGAAGGAATGACGGCATGTGTTTTCCATCATGAAACATCTTTCCCTAAAAATAAAGCATTTTTTACTCTAGATTTGAAGTAGAATAGAGAGCATATATCTTGTGTATATAGAAACTCCTTGACTGGTCAGTCTCAAGTTCTCAAAACGGAGAGAACGTCTGTGTCAAGTTCTCAAAAAGGCTCACAAATGCAAAAACAAACATGTTGGATATACATGTAAGACAATTTAAAACATAGTATTCAATGTAAGATTTTTTTTACATATGTGGGTTGAAACGCAAATATCCCATTAGAAATGTGTCAAAAGTACTCGATCTCATAAAGCATTGCCATGATTTGACGAGTCTTTAAAATGCCCAACCCGCATATATATGGTAATGATACCAATCACAAAATATTGACAATGGTTAATGCATTTAATAACCATCTATCTTTCAGTGCGTGGGAAATTCTTGAAGTCACAGTTACCACGGAGGTAGAAAAAGGGATAATCCCTCATCCTTATCCATTTTATAAAGCAAAACTTAGTATACGAACGACAAATTTTTCCCTTGAACAAATAATTGTTGCATTTTTCTCTTTTAGAATTATCTTAGAACGAATTATGAAAATGAATAGAAGACTATAAAGATGTTGATCATGGCAGTAGTAGGGGGAAGGTAGAGGAGCGAGGACAAAGGAGATTGAAGGAGAGTGGAAGGGGATGTTGTTGGAGCTAAATGTTGGCTTGATTTTATATCTTAACGATCTGCTTTGTGAGTCCTGGTTGTGTGAGGGGAGACGCTGGGAGGCTGCCACAGGGTTGACTCTGACTCTAAGTTCCATGATGGGAGGCATCTCATGAGATCTATGAGGGGGCAACTCTTAAGGATCGTGAGGAAAAACAAGGAAACAAGGGGGAGCGGAGGTAGAGTAAGACAGGGGTCGAGACAAAAAAAATTAGAAGGGCTTTTACAAGAAGTCAACAAGTGGAGGGAACGAGCCTAACATTTATGGGGTTGCATTTCAGTATGTGCATGGTTTGCTACGTTGACTTGGGAGCAACATAGAGCACATGCAATTTTCTTGGACCAACACTGAGTGTAGCTCAAGATTGAGACATAGTGCAAGATGACGTCCTGCAAGAACCTAACACGTATGGCCCATTAGGGAAAACCATAGCAAAATGAGAAAACTTAGAACTTAAATGGGCTTGCTAACAAAATTCGTAACAAAATTTGCTTCTTTTAACATGAGAATGCAAGCGGAGGCAGGTGTTGCAAGTAGTTATCAAGAGCATTCAAGAGGAGGACGTGGGGGTTGGAAAGGAAAGTAGGATGGAAAGGTAGAAGGGAAGGCAGGGGAGTACGCAAAGTAGCTAGGGCAGAA